>CAIGQV010000818.1:33213698-33241261 GCA_903798115.1 Danio jaintianensis | reverse complement strand
ATCGATTTAACAAAAGTATTACAATATAAGAAAAGTTTTATTAATTCAAAAGCTTCAATTACAAATGACCAATTTACACTGCATTTTGTATCCTTACAATGCATGTGAACAGCGCCTACTTGATGTCAAATAACCATCAAAAAACATGTCAAAAATCCAAATCGATTTGACGTAAATTGACTACCTTGATGTCAAAAAGACATCAAACATGTCAAAAGACCACGTCAAAAATCGATTACATGACTGTTCCATAACCGTTGTTTGACGTTTTAATGTGTTTTTTGACACCAATGATAGATGTCAATTTGATGTCATTTTTACATCAAGGTAGTCAATTTACATCAAATCGATTTGGATTTTTGACGTTTATTTGATGTTTATTTGACATCAAGTAGGCGCTGGGTTTCTTTACACCAACTCTGTTTGGCTGATTATAAACATTCACAGAGTTCTCTGCAGTGACTTTTCTTTTTTTTTTGAGAGCCGTTATTGTACTTGAGTTGTGCTCTGAATTGTCTGAAGTGTGTGTGTGTTTGTGTGTGTGTGCTCATTTGCTGTGGAAGTCTTCCTTTTTTTAGTATGTACAGTAAAGGTTTGTTGCCTGGTGGTGGTTATACAGAAAAGCCACCACGGCTCTGAGCATCTTTGGCTGCGGGGGTGGCAGTGTGAAAAGTGTGGTGGTGAAGCCTCCTGGGAGAAACACACGCACACGCACACACACACACACACACACACACACACACACACACACACACAAGCAGTCTGTTCACACTTGCAGTGCTTTGTTCGCAGCACATTGACTGATGGATGAAACTCGTCCTGCTTTTGCAGTGCAGTAATGATCACTATTAGCATGATGTCATTTGTGCATAATCACTCATTATGGACGCTTTATACACTGTATACACACATAATTATTTACACATAATTATTAGTCTTGTTTAACAGAGCAATGGATTTTTTCACAGTATTTTCTATTAAATTTTGTCTTCTGGAAAAAAAAAAGTATTATATATTTTAGTTTGGTTGTTTCTTTTTAACAACAAAAAAAACATTTTAAGGTCAATATTATTAGCCCCCTTAAGAAATTATTATTTTTTATTGTCTACAGAACAAACCACTGTTGTCCAATGACTTGCCTAATTAACCTAACCTGCCTAGTTAACCTAATTAATCTAGTTAAGCCTTCAAATTACACTTTAAGCTGAATACAAGTATCTTGAAAAATAACTAGTAAAATATTATGTGCTGTCATCGTGGCAAAGACAAAAGAAATCAGTTATTAGAAATCTGTTTTATAAGACATATAGAATTATAATTTCACACAGGAGGACTAGTTATTCTTCCTTCAACTGTATTGTTTTGTCGCTGATAATAATTAACACCCTCACTATTATTAGCTTTCACGACAGAAGTGCAAACATCCACTGTAGGACCTTTTTTTAATCTTTTTTGTGTTGGTGTTGATTGCATTTTCATCCTCTTTTGGCAAATTAGCGAGCACAGACAGTAGAGTTCGTCTGGCTTTTCTGTGATTAGGGTTATTTATTAGGAATAAGTAAAACCATGCAATTATTACAAACCTTTTTTTGCCACTAAATAAAAATAATCTAAATGTGACATAAAACTTTTTTCGTCAGGTTGCCAATATTGTTCAGTTTATATGTGTAAAAATGGATCAACACTACACAGACGAATTATCATACAATAAAACAGCATACAAATCAGTTTTGAACAAATGAATTTTAGTATTAAAATGAATCGTCATTTAAATCAAGTTTTTGTTTTATTTGTCATCCATTTGTACACTCCTAAAATAATATGGGTTTCAACCCAAATTGTGCCCTAAAGCAAACTTATAGTCCACTTTTAACTATATTATTATTATTTACTTTTAACTTTTACTTTTGGCTCTTATTTCATCATTTACTGGTCTCTGTGAAACACTTTGAACATGATTTATTTGGTTTATATAAATAAAGTATTATATAAATAATTGGTTAACATCCATTTGGGAACATTTGTTAACATCCAGATGACACAACTTTGCTCTGATTGGTCAGATGGCACAACTTTGCTCTGATTGGATCAGAGGGCACAACTCTATTCTGATTGGTCAGGTGGCACAATTTTGCTCTGACTGGTCAAATGCCACAACTTTGCTCTGATTGTTCAGAGGGCACAACTCTATTTTGATTGGTCAGGTGGCACAACTCTACTCTGATTGGTCAGAGGGCACAACTCTATTCTGATTGGTCAGATGGCACAACTTTGCTCTGATTGGTCAAAGGGCACAAATTTGCTCTGATTGGTCAGATGGCACAACTTTGCTCTGATTGGTCAAAGGGCACAAATTTGCTCTGATTGGTCAGATGGCACAACTTTGCTCTGATTGGATCATATGGCACAACTTTGCTCTGATTGGATCATATGGCACAACTTTGCTCTGATTGGTCAGATGGCACAACTTTGCTCTGATTGGTCAGATGGCACAACTCTACTCTGATTGGTCACAAGGCACAACTCTACTCTCATTGGTCAGATGGCACAACTCTAATTGGTCAGATGGCCCAACTTTGCTTTGATTGGTCAGATGGCACAACTCTAATTGGTCAGATGGCACAACTTTTCTCTAATTGGTCAGATAACACAAGTCTATTTTGATTGGTCTGGTGGCTTTAAGATGAGGAAGAAGTCATGACTGCTGTTTTATTCTAATCCCTGCACAAAACTTTATAAACACTCCTGAACTGAGTCATGTAAGGAATGATCGACAACGGGTCATTAAATTATTACAAAATAATGCACACCTGAGAAAACCTGCCAGAACTACTTTCTCTGTGTTTATATGAAAACAATGGCACACCTTAGAATGCTCATCAGCCAATCAGAATCAAGCATTCAGCAGCCCCTGTAGTATAAGTATTTGTGCTTACCGAGAGCTCCTGTGTCTGAATGATGGCCATCAGCAGTTCACCAGCTGTAGCACAATATCAATCTGCCCTCGTTCAGCTGTTTTTCAGCATGTGGAGGGCTCTTCAGTTATATTAGTCCTCCACTTGCTCACAGCATAACTTTCCATTACTGCGCCTCTTCAACTTTACTGTAGTGATGCATTGTGGGATGTTTTGATTGTTAGTTACCTCTCTATTTCTCTCTCCAAACAACGGCATTTTGAGCAGTTTCACATATAAAACAGCATTTAGATTAATCAGTACTGTCAATATGTGAGATGATTTTTCTTTTTTAAGTTGTAAGGAATGGAGAAACAGACCTGCAAGAGTAAACTATAAATATATAAGGGATAGTTAAAAATGAAATTATATAGATGAGCAGTATCACACGAGTAGCAGTGCGATGTGGCTGTATATCGTCACTGGTGGGAGGCGTGCCTTAGTGTTGAAGGTCGCTGGTTCAAGTCCCGGCTGGGTCAGTTGGCATTTCTGTGTGGAGTTTGCATGTTCTCCCCGTGTTGGCGTGGGTTTCCCCCACAAGTCCAAAGACATGCGCTATTGGTGAATTGGGTAAGCTAAATTGTCCGTAGTGTATGCGTATGAATGGGAGTGTATGGGTGTTTCCCAGTGATGGGTTGCAGCTGGAAGGGCATCCGCTGTGTAAAACATATGCTGGATAATTTGGCGGATCATTCAGCTGTGGCGACCCCTGATTAATTAATTGACTAAGCCGAAAAGAAAATGAATGAATGAATTATGTTTTAGTCATGTCAAATACAGCATTTGTTTATTCGTTCATAATAGAGTCATTAAGTCTATTTTTTCCCTTGTTTTAACTTTTTCTTCCTTAAAAACATTTCATTTTCATAATAAATGTAATAGTAATTCAGTTATTATACATTATTATAATAATTTATTTATGATATTTTATATTTAATAATATATTTTACATATACTGTATTTCAGGGGTCGCCACAGCTGAATGAACCGCCAACTATTCCAGCATATGTTTTACGCAGCAGATGCCCTTCCAGCCGTAACCCAGTACTGGGAAACACCCATACAGTCTCACATTCAAACACATACACTACAGCCAATTTAGTTTATTCAATTCACCTATAGCGCATGTATTTGAACTGTGGGGGGAATATATATATATATATATATATATATATATATATATTTTAAATGGTTAACTTTAATAAACCAAATGCAGAATTATGTTTGTAATTGTGTTTTTCAATTAAGTTGTGTTTTTAGTGGTTACTAAACCATTTTAAGAAAATCATTAAATATTTGAAGTTATATTTAATGAGACTCAAAATCTAAGTTTTATTAAGTTTTATGATTTTTTGACTGCACGATATAAACTAAACATGATTATTTCAGATTTTGTTTTCTCTGTGGAAAAATGTGTGATACTCAATACACTCGGATGAATCAGTCCTGATTTCGTGCTCCTTCATCTGCGTGTCATGTTTGTTTTTGCGTGTGAAAAACTCTCCTCTGTCACTTCCGTCATCCGTTTTTTTCTAAAGGGCAGATTTATTTTCGGGCTCGGCGGTGGGCAGCTGGCATTAGGACCCCTGATTTCACACATCCCACCTCATCTTATCCGTCACTTGAGGCCTGTTTTAGACACACACACTCGATCGGCCACGGCTGCGGTGTGTCATCCTTCATCATCCGCTTCAATGGAAAATCACTGCGCTAGTAATGAAGATCACATTCACACACATTTCACTCAGTCACACGCCAACACTGACAGATCTCTGCGCTTCATAGTAGTCTTTAATAAGCCAATGACGAGAGTTTAATGTGCCTGAATTGAGTTTATTTGACGTCAGATGAACGCTGTTAAAGGGATTGTTCACACAAACAACTTTTAATTCCATTGACTTTCTGTTTACGAATGCACCTTCTCAAACCAAAGACTCTAGAATACACAAGACGTGTCACTCGTATAGTTTTGAATGGGGAAAAGTGTAACGGTCAATATGGCGAATGAAGCCCCGCCTTCTAGTAAATGAGCCAATCATCGATCGCTATAGACTGGCGATTCTCTGGTGAGGGGCTCGGACCAGACGTGAGTTTCTGCAGATTTTGTGTGATTCAAACGTTTAGAAATGAAACTAAAGAGACGGTTGTTGTTTAATTTGATTGGTGATTCCTAATCTGAAATTTAATCGTAAGCTTGGCAAACATTTTTGGAGAATTTGATGTTTCCCCATTCAAACAGACTGCCCGAGCATACTGCCTAAGAGGCATTTTAATGATGGCCGCAGAGTGAAAAGACTTGCCTTAATGGGACCTTTTACGTAACTATTTTACGTATTGTCAGTTTAGTGGCTAAGTCATACAAATTCATACAAGTTCAGTCGGAAAATGTAAGGGTTTTTTTAACCCTTGTGTGCTGTTGGGGGTGTTTTCATCCACTCTGGGGTGATTTTGAGTCTTAATTTGGTAACAACTTTCTCTGTGTTTCAGCAAATGGACTGATTCTTGGTGACAAACCTTATTTTGACACATATTTTGGGAAAAAGCTTTGAAAGTTTTCAAAAACTCAACAATACACTCTGGGCACATTTACTACCCTTTTGTTGTGTTCGTGGCTGTTTTTGCTTCATTATATATTTATATATTCACCGGCCAGTTTATTAGGTATACCTGTCCAACTGCTTGTTAACGTTCTAACTTTCTTCTTGTTAAATTTCTAATCAGCCAATCACATAGCAGCAACTCAATGCATTTAGGCATGTAGACATGGTCAAGACGATCTGCTGCAGTTCAAACCGAGCATCAGAATGGGGAAGAGAAGGGATTTAAGTGACTTTGAACGTGGAATGGTTGTTGGTGCCAGATGAGCTGGTCTGAGTATTTCAGAAACTGCTGATCTACTAGGATTATCACGCACAACCATCTCTAGGGTTTACAGAGAATGGTCAGAAAAAGAGAAAATATCCAGTGAGAGGCAGTTCTGTGGGCGCAAATGCCTTGTTGATGCCAGAGGTCAGAGGAGAATGGCCAGACTGGTTCCAACTGATAGAAAGACAACAGTAACTCAAATAAACACTCGTTACAACCGAGGTGTGCAGAAGAGCATCTCTGAACGCACAACACGTCCAACCTTGAGGCGGATGGGCTACAGCAGCAGAAGACCACACCGGGTGACACTCCTGTCAGCTAAGAACAGGAAACTGAGACTACAATTCACACAAGCTCACCAACATTGGACAATAAAAGATTGGAAAAACGTTGCCTGGTCTGATGAGTCTCGATTTCTGCTGCGACATTCAGATGGTGGGGTCAGAATTTGGCGTCAACACCATGAAAGCATGAATCCATCCTGCCTTGTATCAACGGTTCAGCCTGGTGGTGGTGGTGTAATGGTGTGAGGGATATTTTCTTGGCACACTTTGGGCCCATTAGTACCAATTGAGCATCTTGTCAATGCCACAGCCTACCTGAGTATTGTTGCTGACCATGTCCATCCGTTTATGACCACAGTGTATCCATCTTCTGATGGCTACTTCCAGCAGGATAACGCGAATCATGTCATAAAGCGTGAATCATCTCAGACTGGTTTCTTGAACATGACAATGAGTTCACTGTCCTCAAATGGCCTCCACAGTCACCAGATCTCAATCCAATAGAGCACCTTTGGGATGTGGTGGAACGGGAGAGTCGCATCATGGATGTGCAGTATACTGTATATATTTCAACTGTATCATATATATATTCATTCATTCATTCATTTTCTTTTCAACTTATCCAGCATATGTTTAACTTCCAGCTGCAACCCAGCACTGGGAAACACCCATACACTCTCATTTACACACATACACTACGGGCAATTTAGCTTGTTCAGTTCACCTATAGCACATGTGTTTGGACTGTGGGGGAGTTCTGTGAATGCTGTATTCCTTTTAGTGTGTAAACTATAACATTGAGCCTAAGCTAAGCTAAGCTAAGCTTTTATTGCAAAAATTAATTGCAAATCAAATCGTAATCGCAATATCTGTCAAAAACAAAAAAACACAGTTAGATATTTTTCCTTAATCATTCAGCCCTACTTGTAGAGTACAAATGACAAAAACGTTCGGTAATTATGAAAAATATGTTCATTGCATGCATTTTGCGTGAAAGCAACAAGAACTGATTCACAGTTAGCTAATTTAATAACAGCATCATTAATGACATTTCAATGACAAATTCAATTTACACCACTGTAGTTGAGGTCAAGAAACATATTAATGGCACAGTTATAAAATCCATGACACAATAAAAAACCTAATGACAATCAGGGTGTGAATTACAGGGGGGTTTGGGGGGGTTGACCCCCCTAATTAACACTTGATCCCCCCTGAAGGACATCAAAACAAGATGTATGGGGGGGTCAGCCCTTTAATAGTAAAAATAGCTTTCTCTGATCTCTGATCTATATCTTAAATATTAATAATTAAAAATGTATAATATATATATATACATTTAACCCCCCATAGCAGTTTATACCACTGTGAATGCATAATCGGGCCAGTCAATGCTAGCAAAAATATCTTTCAACAGTCTGAAACTGGCAGTTCCAGAGCACCCATAGGCATCTTAAGCATTCACAAAACACGTTTCTTGTAAAATAGGTGTTTATATCTGCATGTAGTCTAAAAAAAGAAAAATAAGACACATAATTTGTATAGTTTGACCTACAGTAACCTCTAAAATAGTCCCTAAATATCCCTCAAAGCACTGAAAACGTATACATTTTATTAATAAATTAGATGTAATTTAAATACATTCATAAATTTGATTCACTGAAGCATGTGTTACCAAACTACTACCAAAAAAAGTTGACCCCCCTGATCGTCAATGTAAAATTCACACACTGATGACAATCATGGGCCATGTCATGATTGTAAAGGTGGCATGATAGTCTTATGAACTCAAGTAAAGTGTTTCCAAATAAGTTAAAGGTTCACACTTTACAGTAAGGTTCCATTAGTTAGTTCAATTTAATTCATGTTTATTTCTATAGCGCTTTTACAATGTGGATTGCGTCAAAGCAGCTTAACATAGAAGTTCAAGTCAATTGAAGCTGTGTCCAGTCCAATTTTCACTGCTGAAAGTCCAAACACTAAAGAGCAAATCCATCGATGCGCAGCTCCACAAGTCCCAAACCAAGCAAGCCAGTGGCGAGGAACAAAACTTCACCAAATGACGAAAGTGAAGGAAAAAAACCTCGAGAGAAACAAGGCTCAGTTGGGCATGACCATTTCTCCTCTGTAAGTGTATTTACTAACATGAACTAATAATGAACACATTTATTACAGTATTTATTCATCTTTGCTAACATTAGTTAACAAAAAATAAAGTTGTTCATCATTAGTCCATGGTGCATTAACTAATGTTAACCATCATGAATTTGGATTCTTAATAATGTATTAGTGTTACTAATTAAACTAACATTTTGACACTGTCGAAATTCAGTTGGAGCCCCAAAACAGACAATTAATCTCATATTCATTCATTCATTTTCTTTTCGGCTTAGTCCCTTTATTAATCAGGAGTCGCCACAGCGGAATGAACCGCCAACTTATCCAGCATATGTTTTACTTCAAGCCGCAACCCATCACTGGGAAACACCCATACAATCCCATTCACACACATACACTACAGACAATTTAGCCTACCCAGTTCACCTATAGCATGTCTTTGGACTTGTGGGGGAAACCGGAGCACCCGGAGGAAACCCACGCCAACACGGGGAGAACATGCAAACTCCACACAGAAATGCCAACTGACCCTGCCGAGGCTCGAACCAGCGACCTTCTTGCTGTGAGGCGACAGCGCTAACCACTGCGCCAATCTCATATAATTATAATTGAATTCTTTTGGTCAATCGTCAGCCAAATTTCATTTCATTTCAGTCCTACAACTGACCTGCGCTATGTGAATCACAAACACTACTTGTGCCCAAACTAAACTTTCCTGATGTCTTCGCAAGTGTCTTGGTGTGTCTGTGTGCTCCACAGTGTCACTTTTACCTTCTCAAAATCTGCCCTGTTGTTATCAAACCCTCAGTCTGAAACCTCCTCCGTTATTCTGACAGCTGAACTTCCTGTCTGTCGCTCCTCACTTCCTCTCTCTCTCTCTCTCTCTCTCTCTCTCTCTCTCTCTCTCTCTCTCTCTCTCTCTCTCTCTCTCTCTTTCTCTCTCTCTCTCTCTGAGGTTTGTGTCTCTGGGGATGATTGTCTCTCCATCTCTCTGCTTGTTACTGGAGAAGCTGAGACCCGTTTGACAGCCTGTCCTCTGGAACTCTTCATTTATACACTGACCACCTGCTCCACCGCTCCAAAGTTTTCACAGTGTCCTCATAGTATTTGGGGAATCTTCATGTTTTTAAGAGTGCATTAGATGTAATTGCATACCGGAAACTCAATCTGAGCTCTTCTGAAGGTCGTCCTTCAGCTGCAACTCTCAAAACTCATTCACTTCAGGCTAAACATCTTTAAAGGGGGAGTTCATTACAAAAAAATGCAGGTCTTGCTTACACTGAAAAAAAATGATTCATTGGATTTACTACATTTTATTTAAGGTAAGTGGTTGCAAACAACTCATATGGGCTGAATTTAAACAAACAAATTAAGTTGAGCATTACTAAATTTAATTTGTTTAAATTCAGCCCATATACACTACCTGACAAAAGTCTTGTCGCCTATCCAAGTTTTAGGAACAGCAAATAATAACTTGACTTCTAGTTGATCATTTGGTATCAGAAGTGGCTTATATGAAAGGCAAAGGCCTCTAGATAACGCTTATTTTACCAAAATAAAATATGATCATGCCTTGATTTTTAATGATTTGATTAGGAAAGTAAGGTCTGACTTTGCTTAGACAAAAGTCTCATCACTTAACAGAAATAATGTCCAGTATAGAATATAAAGTCATGGTGCAGTGGAAAAAGAATGAATATTGTGTATGACTCCCATGAGCTTGGAGGACTGCATCCATACATCTCTGCAATGACTCAAATCACTTATTAATAAAGTCATCTGGAATGGCAAAGAAAGCGTTCTTGCAGGACTCCCAGAGTTCATCAAGATTCTTTTTATTCATCTTCAATGCCTCCTCTTTCATCTTACCCCAGACATGCTCAATAATGTTCATGTCTGGTGACTGGGCTGGCCAATCCTGAAGCACCTTGCCCTTCTTTGCTTTGAGGAACTTTGATGTGGAGGCTGAAGTATGAGAAGGAGCGCTATCCTGCTGAAGAATTTGCCCTCTCCTGTGGTTTGTAATGTAATGGGCAGCACAAATGTCTTGATACCTCAGGCTGTTGATGCTGCCATCCACTCTGCAGATCTCTCGCACGCCCCCATACTGAATGTAACCCCAAACCATGATCTTTCCTTCACCAAACTTGACTGATTTCTGTGAGAATCTTGGGTCCATGCGGGTTCCAGTAGGTCTTCTGCAGTATTTGTGATGATTGGGATGCAGTTCAACAGATGATTCATCAGAAAAATCTACCTTCTGCCACTTTTCCAAATGATCAACTAGAAGTCAAGTTATTATTTGTTGCTCTTAGAACTGGGATAAAAGATTTGCTAATAAAGCAGCCTTTCCATCCAATGAGTGAAAGAGAACAAAATCGTCGCTTCCTGATAAACTGGAGCCAAATATCAGACAGAAAAATTTAGTTTTCTGCATTAGGAGAAGCCACTGTGGGCTTTTTTCTTCTCTAATAAATGAGTTGCGCCTCAGAAGATGAAACACAATGAACACAATGCGGTGGCTTTTGGAGGCGTGAGACGCACTTTGGGAGTGCAGACAGATGCTCAAGACAGTTCTGGAGGTAATAATAATATAATAATAATAATAATACTGAACCACTGTGATGACAGACTTTGGCTGAGGGATTTTAGAAAGACCAAAACAACATTTCAGATCTTTTACAATGTGCTGGAAATGCTGCTTTGTCCATTAATGCCACCCCATCAAGGCAAGGCAAGGCAAGTTTATTTATATAGCACATTTCATGCACAATGGTAATTCAAAGTGCTTTACACAAACAAGAATAAAAAAAACAAGTATAAGAAATAAAAACAACAAAGAATATAAATAATTATTCATTCATTCATTCATTTTCTTTTCGGCTTAGTGCCTTTATTAATCTGGGGTCGCCACAGCGGAATGAACCGCCAACTTATCCAGCATATGTTTTACGCAGCGGATGCCCTTCCAGCTGCAACCCATCACTGGGAAACACCCATACACTCTCATTCACACACATACACTACGGACAATTTAGCTTACCCAATTCCCCTATAGCGCATGTGTTTGGACTGTGGGGGAAACCGGAGCACCCGGAGGAAACCCACGCCAACACGGAGAGAACATGCAAACTCCACACAGAAATGCCAACTGGCCCAGCCGAGGCTCAAACAAGCAACCTTCTTGCTGTGAGGCGACAGCGCTACCCACTGCACCACTGTGCCACCAAAAACAAGTTTTAAAGGAATGAAAAAGAAAAGAAAGACATAATAATGCTGTGGCATGGTGGCTCAGTGGTTAGCACTGTCGCTTACAGCAAGAAGGTCACTGGTTCAAGTCCCAGCTGGGCCAGGAGGCGTTTCTGTGTGGAGTTTGCATGTTCTCCCCATGTTGGTGTGTTTGTTAAAAACATACATTTTTTAAATCTATAATAAATTCTTCCACAGTAACACTTCTTTTGTACTTGTTTCTACCAAAAAAGAGCAACAGATGATCATCGAAAACCTCATAGGGAGCATTCAGCAAATATGACAACACGAAACTGCGCTAAAATAAAAAAGCACGACTTCCTTGATTCATAATTATAATCCTCCTGAACTCAGACTCAAAAATAGCATCGAGAAGAAGAAGAAGAAAAAAAAGTTCCCGAATACGAGAAACTGAGCTCACCTCCCTCTTCTTCTGTTCTCTTCCTGTGATTCTCCCCGTGTGACGTTTCATTGCATAACTCTGTGTGCGTGTGTGTGTGTGTGTGTGTGTGTGTGTATGTGTGTAGGCTGGCAGGGCTTTATGTAAGGAGGCCTACGCTGTGATCGGCCATCGTGATGTGATCTGGTCAGGGTTTTTTTTTGCGTGTTGAAGTTTTCTGACCCGTGGGTTTGCGGTGTCGATTCTGGCTCTGCAGTGGTTTTGGTGCTGGTGTTTGTGGGTGGTAAAGTCATCCGGGCTGCTGATGATGGAATGAAACCTGTGTTTGAGGTGTGCGATGTGCACATGCAATAAACACAGATATTACAGATGCTGAATGAGGATCTGCTGGAATTCAGTTGAATTCAAGTGTATTTGTATAGCACTTTTCACCATAATTATCATACCAAAGCAGCTTCACAAAAGGAGCACATCATTACATTACAGTTAAAATCAGAATTGTTAAGCTGTTGTGCATAGAGTGGAGAGTATGCAAACATAGTTAACCTGCAGTTATACAGTATGTAGTGTCCTTCCAAAAAGGTAATGTCTGTGTGAAGTGTGTTTGTGCATTGTGTATGCGTTGTCCTCGAAGTCCTCGGTTGGCATCAACTCCTGGTATCTGTTGCAGAAACTGAAAAATATAATCAAATATAACACTGCATACTGTATATAATCTTCATTGTATAAATTAAAGGTTAACCAGCTAGCTATTCAGTCAAGAGCGGTGTGATTTCATGATGTTTTGTTGTTTAATTAACAGCAGGAATAAGATGTTTTTACTTTAAGACCATAGACTGTAAAAGATATGGACGTAGTATCCGTGACGTCACCCATAGGTTTCTGAAGATGAAACCGCAAATGAAGCTACAAGTGGGCGTGGCCAATCGTCGCCATTTTGTTTGCGCGTCATCGCACCGACTGGGGTCAGTGGAGCTACAGACGCCTGCTAGCATTTTGCTTAGATGGGCTTTTCTTTGGGAGAAACGCTTAATACTTCATTACCTGCGACTCGTTTGTGTTCTGACCACATGTGCTTGGTTGTAGACTACATCAATAAAGTGTTTAGTCTTTTAAAAACACTGTTGTAATACATTGAGCCACTAAGCATTGTTCTTATGACGTTTTTCTACAGAAGGAAAACACAAATTACTTCCAAATACTTCAAATATAGTCTGTGTTAGTAAATGCAAGGCTATTGATGAAATCCAGGCAGAACACTGTATGACAACGCTTCAGATGACTGATTAATAAAGGGACTAAGCCAAAAAGAAAATAAATGAATGAATGAATGAATGAATGAATGCATGTCCTTTATGGCATAATTCGTTAAGATAGAAGTAAAATAACATTCATTACAAGTTTATTTAAAAAAAGCACCTAAATAGTTTAGCATTTTGGGATTTTTTTTTTTGTTGAATAAAAGTCTATTTTCCATTTATAAATTTCATCATTGAGATTCCAAAAAATAGTACAAAAATCTTGTCTCGTTCTCGTGAACCCGATCTCGTGTCTCGTCTTGTCTCGTGGAGTAAGAGTCTTATCACACCCCTACTATATAGTATGGAAGTATGCGATTTCAGATGCAGCCTTAATTTGCACGTCGTTACTTTTATTCAGCTGTTTAGATGAGACACTTCTCAGATCTCCCGCATGTCACGCAAGTTCTAATTTTTGGCTTCTGGACCACATGTGCTCACGTGTTGACATGCAGCACACGTTAGTTTCATTTTCAGGTGAAAGCGTCTCCTACTTTAGTGCTCACTGATGTGACATTTACTCGCGTGGAGCCTTGTTTTCTTGCATGGACACACATTCTAACATGAACAGAGCCAGTTCAGAGAGTAATGAAAGGAATGGGGAAATGAAAAAAGACTATTTTAAAATTCAACATAGGCTCATTCTGAAAATGTACCCTATATACATTTCTGGAGATCGCGAATTATGTAGTCAGAGGAACGTATGGCTGCATTTCATCTTTAAAACGAATGCTACGGGGCGGTATGACACCATTCCTTTTCGCGCTACCAGCTGACCGGTTACCTCTGTATGGACGGCTTTTCCACTGTTACCAGTTTGGCCAGTGGCTCGCCATGTACATCGGCAGACTTGTGCCGTGGAGCGGAGTTGACCGCGATGACAGGGTTCGAGTCCGGCGAAGAACAGTTCCAGAAAGCAGGTAAAACAAAAGGCAAAAAATAAAATAAACAAGTAAATAACATGGTGAGAATGTGGTAAAATCTAAAAACGTGGTAAAAATCAGGCGAGGGCTTTTCTTTTTCTGCATTGCTTTTGAACACACTGTCGGTTGGGTGTAGGGAAGTGGGTGGGCGGGTCAATCGGTGCTTTTGAAAACACTATCGGTTGGGTTTAGGGAAGGAGGAGGGTGGGTCAGTCAACAGCGGCCTCTGGTGGATATACGCAAAAACAGCAGGCACAAATGGCACTCGCAAGAGAAATTTGAGATCTGAAAACAGCGTACAGGGCTGCACGGTGGCACAGTGGGTAGCACGTTCGCCTCACAGCAAGAAGGTCGCTGGTTCGAGCCTCGGCTGGGTCAGTTGGCATTTCTGTGTGGAGTTTGCATGTTCTCCCCGTGTTGTCGTGGGGAGAAAAACTAAACGGAAATGTACAGCAAATTTAAAAATAGTAAAACTGTAATGACCTTGTTTTCATGCCAATCAAAGCACTGAAAAAAATTATGATAATTCCTCACAGTCCAGAGATGAATGTGTTGTTTGATTGTGTTTTAAATTAATAAAACAAGATGAATGGTGAATGGAAATGTCAAGGTTTATGACTAATGTGTGTTTTTGAGTGATGACTCTTGTGCTCAGCAAGGCTGCATTTAGGAAAAAATACGATAAAATGTTATGCAAAAATACAGAAAAACTTTAAAATTATGCAATATATATTTTTTTTATAAAAAAATTGCTTTTTTCTATGGAAATATATTTTTAAATAAAATTTTCCTGTGATTTAAAAGCTGAATTGTCATTATTATCACTCCAGTCTTCGGTGTCACATCATCCTTTAATGCTCAAGAAAGATTATTATTTTTTTCATCAATCATCAATTATTTTTTTAGAGTTTTTGATCTCATAAAGAATACTGTTTATTTGAAATTAAAAATCTTTGGAAACATTAAAAAACAACTATTTTGAAAGCTATATATATATATAAAGTGTTTTTAAATGAATGGTGGATTGAAACGTCAAGATTTAGGACTAAGTGTATAACTTGAGTGATTTATTTCAGAATAAATACAATAAACACATTAATATTATGAAATATTATTTTAATTTAAAAATAGGTGTTTTCTGTGTGAATATATTTTAAAAATACAGCTTATTTCTGTGATTAAAAGAAGAATTTTTAGCATCATTACTTTAGTATTGAGTAGCTCTTCAGTATTACATGATCCGTCAGAATTCTTAATAATACAGTAATTTAATGCTCAAGAAAGAAAATTGTTATCATCATCAATGCGAAAACAGTTGTTTTTATTCTTATTTCTGTGGAAATTGTGTTGCATTTGTATCTGAATTCTTTTATTAATTTATAGCTCAAAAGATTTAAATTTAAATAAAATAAAATGGCATAAAATAAAATAAAATCTTTTAAATCATTATTAAAACTATTTAGCAAATTATAAAAACTTACAGACCCCTAAAACTCAGATACAAAAATTAATTAAAAAAAAAAAAAAAATATATATAATATAAATATTTATATATATATATATATATGTACAGGGCCTCACGGTGGCGCAGTGGGTAGCACGTTCGCCTCACAGCAAGAAGGTCGCTGGTTCGAGCCTCGGCTGGGTCAGTTGGCGTTTCTGTGTGGAGTTTGCATGTTCTCCCCGTGTTGGCGTGGGTTTCCTCCGGGTGCTCCGGTTTCCCCCACAAGTCCAAAGACATGCGGTATAGGTAAATTGGGTAAGCTAAATTGTCAGTAGTGTATGAGTGTGAATGGGTGTGTATGGATGTTTCCCAGAGATGGGTTGTGGCTGGAAGGGCATCCGCTGCGTGAAACATATGCTGGATAAGTTGGCGGTTCATTCCACTGTGGCGACCCCAGATTAATAAAGGGACTAAGCCGAAAAGAAAATGAATGAATGAATGAATATATATGTACAGTGCTCAGCATATATGCGTGCACCCCTCACAAATCTCTCTTTTAAATTCATATTTTTAATAGGAAGCTATACAATATTATATTTGTGCATATACATTACATTAGTCAGTACTGAAGCCAAATCTGGAGCTTATCTAACAAAATAACTCACGATAACGCTCCAAAAACTAGTACAGCCAAATGTATATGTTAGAGAAAAATAATTAATACAAATTTTAAAAAGAGGAAAAATCAAGAGAAGCAAACAAATGGAAATTTTGTAGTTTGTAATTTTTTTTTTTTGCAATATTTTGCTTGAATTTAATTGTATTTTCTTTCAATTTCTAAATATGTTTGGTGACTAAAATATTGTTTTAATAAATAAATCTGTTTTGTTTAAATGCACCAAAATACATTACCCATATTCACTGAGAAATGGATACAAATATTCATTTTCAAAATGGGGTGTACTCAATTATACTGAGCACTGTATACCCATTTTGCTATTACACAACTCTGTTTTCAAAATATAATACATTCGAGTTGTATATACGAGTTCTGTAAGTCTATAATTTCTGCAAGTGCTAAATATTTCACAGAGGAAAAAATATATAACAATTTTTTTCTTGGCACAAAGAATGAGAAATATTGACAGTAATTTATGTGCTGTTATGCAATGACATTTGCATGGCTGTCAGACATTTTTGCCAACTTTTATTTATTTATTTATTTATTGAAGCGCTGTTTCGAAAGATAAAGTTGCTTATTTTATGTACAGCGATGCAGCGCCTTTACTCAAACTGATTTGCGATAATTAATTCCTGACATTTTCAGGCACAAATAACACTGTTTGAGAATTGAGGAAAACGTGGCCAACACATTTCATTTGTTAATATAACACTTACAAACTTGTGTGTACGTGCATGTGTGTGTGTGTGTGTGTGTGTGTGTGTGTGTGCGTGCGTGTGTGTGTGTGTGTGTGTGCGTGTGTGTGTGTGTGTGTGTTTGGCAAGCATCTCAGTACTGTCAAATCTGTAGTCATATGAATACAATTAGATGCACATCTATAAAACCAATGTGTAATAATTTGTGCTCATTAGGTGGGGTGGCACGGTCGCCTCACAGCAAGAAGGTCGCTGGTTCGAGTCCCAGCCGGGCCAGTTGGCATTTCTGTGTGGAGTTTGCACACGCCCTTAATGCTTTTGCACCATGCGCTGTAGACTTTGTGCTTAGATCGTTAAAATAGAGCTCATAGACTTAATGCATTAAATGGTGAATTTTGCTCAATACCTTGCTGATTATTACAGTATAATGCATTCCTAATCACAAAAGCCCGGTGCTTCATTTTCACGTTTAAAAAAGTAACTCATTACTACAATGCATTACTTTTAAAATCACCACTGATGCTCATACAATAACACAACTAAACCATTTCTAGTATGCCACCGCTGGCCTTTCTTCATAGTGCATCGTATATAAAACACAGACGGCAGCACGAATCTACCTGTCGGATGACGAGAACGGGGATGTGGGCTTAAAAAAAACAAGATAAAAATATCGCAAATTCTGCCAGAGAGCTCTCTGACACTGATGCACATGAGAGAAAGGCCAAGAGAAGCAGGGATTAAAAAAACATCCTCTGTACTTTGCCAACAGTTGCTCTGCGTTTTAAGCGCGGTGTGTCTTGTGCTTGCGCGCGTGTGTGTTTTCGGGTGAGTAGGTGTCTGGATGAGTGGGACTGCCTGGTCGGACCGAGTAGGCATCTGTTGCCATGACAACCATCTGCTGCTATGCATAAGCATCCTCTCGGTCTGCCCACACAGTGTCAGCGCATGCAGCGAGCGTTTGAAGCACTGACTGCTGTTTCGCTTCATTGTCTGCCCGTTTCATGCAGGCCCAGACTGAGTTTTTACCTCACTTTCTGTGCTTGTGGGGTTTTTGCTGGAAGGTTGAAATTTCAGGTTGGATTTGGTGTAAAAAGTGGTATCCCTTGTGTGCTGTTGAGGATGTTTTCATCCACTCTGGGGTGATTTTGAGGCTTAATTTTGGTCACAACTTTCTCTGTGTTTCAGCAAATGGACTGATTCTTGCTGACAAATCTTATTTTGACACATATTTTGGGAAAATGCTTTGAAATTTTTCAAAAACTCAACAACACACTCTGGGCAAATTGACTACCCTTTCATTATGTTCGGGGCTGTTTTTGCCCCATTGACTTCCATTATAATGACATTTTTTGATCGCAAAGCCATGATGCCATAAAATCATGCGTTCTTGATTGTTGCTGTTGGGAAGAGGTTTGTTATTTTTATATTTGTTTTTCTAATATAACATAATCTTTTTTGATTGTTTGTTTTATTGCTGAGCTACAAAAGAGCTAATTCAGGGCTCAAAATTGCAACCATTTTGGTCACATATGCGGCCAAAATTTTATCTATCTATGCGACCTCAAAATATATTTGGGAGCATTTGTGCGAGTGCATAAAATGTTGCCGTGTGACTAGTTTTCACTGCAAAATGTTCACCGCATGCGCAGATATAGGAGACATTCACGCAGAATGCATCTTTGCACCTGAAACGCCAAACACAGCGCTTAGGAATAGTTTGAACGGTTGTCATGTCAGCTTGCTGCAGTAAACAAATCCCCCAATGCTTGCCTCGCCTTCAAGCTCTTCTTATTGGCCCACTGCTCTAGAACAGAACGCGAATGGATTGGTTAATATCAGCTGTCAATCACTCAGTTTAGATGACAGGGAGCTACAGCTGCGAAAATGTAAAGGTCTGGATACGAGAGAATTGAAATAACACTGACAGATTTTGTTATGAATAATGGCACATCTTATTAGTGATCATGTGGTGAATGTTAATCCACCATTTACACCTTTCGAAGAATGGATAAAAGACTTCCAGTGGGTTAAAGTCCGCTATGAAAATGACTAAAGCCATTCACTGTAAAGCTGGTGGGATGGAGTTTTCAGGTAACAGCGTTTGCCACTGAATCTACACATTTTAAGCACGAGATGTTTTAACGCTATTTAATCCTTCATTTAATCGTCACGATGCTGTCAGTTGTGCGACTGGCACCGCGTTCACCATCGCAAAGGAGAATGCATTCACTAAGATTAAACTAATATTGCAGCTCATGAAAAGATCGTTACTGCTATTAAGATGACGTATGCAAATAATAAGTTATATGTCAAGATCATCTGTGCAATATCAGACACCACCCGTGAGAACAGCAAAGTTACTATCATCTCATTCATGTCAAGCAGTGCGTGCAGGGCCGGTGGGCGCATGCAGAGTTTTGTTTGTTTGTTAGTTTTGATTAGTGTTGAATTCAAATGCAATAAATCGGTTAATATAAAACTTGCAGTAACGGTGCTCATAATTGTTGGTGGGTGCGCCTAAATTTTGACTGGTGCGCCTACATTTTTGTTAGGAGCACCGGTGCTACCAATAAAAAAGGTTAATTTCGAGCCCTGTAATTAAAATTGAATGTTTCAACAAAATGTTGTAAATTAATCAGATTTTCAAACATGTAAATACTGTCACTCTACTGACAGAGAACAAACGTCCTCCGCTCTTGCACTCTTGAGTTTTGGAACTGAATTTTGGAAATTAATGAGGACGTTGCACGAGGACACAAGATCGCTGAAGAACGCATATTGATAAAAACACAGATACAGGGACACTGGAGCGTTTCAAAGTCACGTCGATCAGCTGGTTTGTCAATAAGCTGACATACAAGTGATCCGCTGATGACTCGCGGCTTTGAAACACTCCAGTGTCCCTGTATCTGTGGTTACTTTCAGTAAGCAGCGGTGAGTTCGGTGAACTGATGACTAGAGCTGCACGATTTGGAGAAAAAATCTAATTGCGATTTATCTGATCAAAATTGTGATTTGCGATTTAAATTGCGATTTACTATAATTTCATAAAATAGCTGCAGATTGATCTGGTGTTTTTACTTCATAACACAAGAAATTTTATATTAAAATGTATCATTTATAAATACATTTATTTTTTATATATTATTTGTAATACAATCTTGTCCTTTTATACAAGCAGTCAGATATATGTACTGTACCTTTAATTTTACCTGCTCAAACAAAACTCACTTTTTGAATGTTTCAAACAAAACTCAAGTACATGCACAGAACAACATCTGCGTTTTTAGCAAATAAACTAATGTAAATATTATCCCGCTTGCTTTTTGAGCGTTGTCGAGCGAGTTCTTAAACACCTGTGATTGGTCATTGTGTTCCTGCACTCAACAGAAAGGGCTGCGATTGGCTCGTATGGTCAGCGCGGCTCTGGCGTTATTCATCGATGAGTGACGCGGATACAGATAAACGGACTCAGTACGGTCTGTAATGTGCAGTTATCACAGCTGATCCATGATAGATGCGGTGGAGAAAACTCACGCTGCAGAGTAACACGCTTGTGTGTGTGTGTGTGTATCTACAAGCAAGGAAACGTTGCCTGACGCAAGCAGGTCAACACACACAGAGAAGCAGAGATGGAGTTTACAGCTTTCATTTCATCTCCATTGCAGTGAAATAGTTTCTCATGGGTTCTGCTGTAACATTTGTCTGCTTTTTAAGTAACGTTAGTTGGATCGTTTTAATTACTCGCGCTCGCCTCCCTCACCATAGTTATAATCGAAATAATCGCAGTTTTTTTAAATCGTGCAGGCCTACTGATGACCTTCACGGCCAATCACAGTCATTTCTGTTGAGCACGTGAGCACAATGGCAAATCAGCACAAATCAGTGCTGTTTAAGAACGCGCTCAACAGTGCTCACATGTTAGCTGGAAATGGACATTTTTTAAATTTCAGTACCTATTGGTACCGAATTCCAGTATCGTGACAACACTCAATTAGCGAGCAAATCAAGGCAAAAACAAGTGCAGCTTGACTTGTGTATTCGGCATTGAACTCCATTCTGTTATAAATTATATAATTATTATTTTTTGTTTTTACTGTTTTAAATTCATTATAAAATGTAAAAAAGAACACTGCAATAGTTCATATAAAGCAATGTTTTCTAGTTATTTTTTAAAAATATTATTAATTACCCATGCCAACTTTAATGTAATACAGTTTGGTATGTTTACCTTCGGCCCACAGCCATGAATCAAGTTTGGTTTTTGGCCCTTCATAAGAAAAAGTTTGCCTTAAAATAAAGGGTCCCTGTGACGTCCTATGACTTAGGAGTCTGTCTGGTTGGGATTGAGGGTGGGCTCCACCTTAATCTAATTGGTATACGCTTATTTCACGGGCCGCCATTTTAAAAAACGAAAGCGAGGCTGCGGTGGGAAGAAACCTGGAAGTATAGGATCAGCACTGTAAACATTGCAACAACATGCTGTGGACTACAAACCTCCAGCTGTTGTCATGATTTCAAAGTGCAGATATGGTGTCACTTTAATATCATTCAGTTAAGTTTAATTTAAACAATTAAAAGCATATTAGGCATCAAACAAAATCACAATCTCTTTAAGAGTAATACGCTTAAGTGTCCTCCTAGTCTTCAGTACATGGCACCAGGTAAACACCGTGGGGACGCTTCCCTGCTTCAGCCTAGATGAGCGATAAAACAATGCAGTCCTCTGTAGCACACCCTCGTGTTGTCTGTAATAGTGTTGTCCCGGTACTGAAATTTTTAAAACCTCCATTTCCCGCTAACATTAAAGCGCCGCTGAGCGCGTTCATAAACACTGCTGATTTGCCATAGTATTCACCAGTGCTCAACAGAAATGACTGTGATTGGCCGTGAAGGTCATCAGATCATCGCACTTCACCGATGTTTACAGAATGCAAACACAGACGAGCGATCCGCTGATCTTTGCGGCTTAAAAATGCTCCAGTGTCCCTGTATTTATGTTTGCACTCGGTGAAGAGTGGTGAACTGATGACCTTCACGGCCAATCACAGTCATTTCTGTTGAGCATTGGTGATTACTATGGCAAATCAGCGGTGTTTAAAAATGCACTCAACAGTGCTTAAATGTTAGCAGGAAATTTAGCATTTTTTTTTTACATTTCAGTACCGAAATTTAGTATCGTGACAGGTCTAATATAGTGAAAGAATCAGTTCATTAACTTGAGTTTGATAAATGGCATCTAAAACGTGTGTTTGGGAAAGAAAACGTTACCTAACTAGTGTCATTTCCCTTAACTTAGCTGAAAATTAGGTCTGACATCCCTTTTTATTTTCACTATCCATTCAGAACAGACCTTCGGGTCACTCGGAAGGCGGTGAAATTATAAATTTGTGTCATTTTCTCTTCGCTGATAAGATATACAGCCAGGTACACAATGTTCCTATGTGACTCCAAGCGATACTTCCGGGTTTCTTCCCACCGCAGCCTTGATTTCGCTTTAAAATGGTGGCCGCGTGAAATCAGTATATAGGAAACACCTGTCATCTACTGCTCTGGCCCCTTTAAAATCCTATGGCTGGTGTTCGGAAGGAGGCTGCTGCTATGGACTGGACTTTTTGTTTAGTTTTGTTATATTCAGTTATTTTGTACATCCAACATTGCTACACTACATTACACCTACATCTGAAACACCACTGATTCCTGACTACTACATTTACATATTTTTGCTTTAAGGTGTTTAAAACCACTTCTTTAATAACGTATGTTATAAAATTTTGGCTTTCTTGGGTGTCCCACTTTATGCTAAGTGGCTTTAATTACTATGTACTTACATCAGAAAATAAGTACTATGAACTTATTGTGTTCATGCACACTTCTGGTGATACAGGTAGCATTAGACACATGTTTGGTGGCATGGGTAGGTTTGCGGTTGGGTTAAGTTAAGGAATGGGTCAACAGTGTAATTATAGGAATTACAGAAATTAATTACAAAGGTATTTACTAGCAGATCATTTTTTAAATGTTAGTACAATGTATAAAATCATGGATGTACATAATAAGTGGACTGTACTAAACAATTAATTGAAATGTAAGTACATAGTAGTTAAGGCTACTTAATATAAAGTGGGAGCAAATAGAGTGTAACCTTTTTTTTTTGCCCCCTGCCCTCTGTGTTATAGATGGACGCTTCGCTCCAGAGGAGTTTGAGTGTTTTGGATCGTCTTCTGCTCACACACTCCATATGGTTGCAGCTGTCAATCAACCCTGACTCCGCCCACCAAATCCTGCAGCGAGAGATAGTCGGGGTGAGACACTTAAAACCAAATCATGTTTCGTCACTGTAACTCACAATTAGTGCTGTCAAACGCGATCGCGATTAATTACATCCAAAATAAAAGTTTGTATTTACATAATGTTTGTGTAGTACTCGCTGCGTGTCATGCGTCCGTTCTGTGTTGTCGTCATGTGATCCCTTTGTTCTGTTTTCCCGCCGTTTCCTGTTCATTAGTTTCACCTGTGTGTCATTATCCCCTGTGTATATATACCCCTTTGTTTGGTTCCTCCATCGTCCGGTATTGAATGTTCCTGTGTCTCCATCTCCATCGTGTTGTAAATAAATCTACGTGCTTTTGAGAATCGCTGTTATCCTGTGCTTTTGTGAGTGAGCGCACTGTGACACTGTGTAAATATTATGTATATATAAATAAAAATATATTAAATACAAAAAATGCAGAAACAAAATATTTACATATATATTTATATTTATACATAATTTGTAATAGTATAAATATTTATTAAATGTAAATAAACTTTTTCTCAAATATATACGTGTACAATATTTTATCCATTTCTCAGTGAATATAGATCATATATTTTAGTCCATTTGAACAAAACAGATTTCAAACAGATTTATATTTATTAAAATAATATTTTAGTCAATGAACATCTTAAAAAATAGAAAGATAAAAGCAAAATATTAAAATACAAACTACAAAATTTCAACAAAATTGTATATATTTTTAGTTTCTCTTGAATTTTGCTCATAAAAAAAAACTGTAATATTTTTTCCTAACATATTAATTTGGGTGTAAAAACTTTTGGAGCGTTATCGTAAGTTTATTTGTTAGATAAACTCCATATTTAGCTTCAGTATTGACTAATCTAATGTATATGCACAAATATAATTTTGTAAAGCTTCCTGTACAAAATACTATTTTAAACGAGAGATTTGTGAGGGGTGAACTCATATATGTTGAGCACTGTATATACAGCAAGGAAAATAAGTATTGAACACGTCACCGTTTTTCTCAGAAACCATATTTCTAAAGGTGCTGTTAACTTGAAATTTTCACCGGATGTTGGCAACAACCAAAGAAATCCATGTTTGCACAAATCATCAAACAAAAAAGAAAATAAATCTAATTAGTTTACAAATGAAGTTATGTGTAATAAAATGAAATGACACAGGGAAAAAGTATTGAACACATGAAGAAAGGAAGGTCTAGAAAGGCAGTGAAAGCCCAGACAGCATTTGAAATCTCTCAGTAGTTCTTCAGCAACCCTCATCAGTGTAATTGAATATCAGCTGCTTCAGTCCAACATCTACATTAGCAGGAGGATGAAGATGAAACCAGGGTGGACATTTCGGAAAGACAATGATCCAAAACACAGCCGAGGAAACTCTCAAATGTTTTTAGAGAAAGAAAATCAAGCTGTAGAATGGCCCAGCCAATCACCTGAGCCGAATCCAATAGAAAATACAAAATAAAGATCAGATTTGATAGACGAGACCCACAGAACCATCAAGATTTTGACATTCTGTTGAAGTCTGTGAAAAACTCACACCTGAGCAATGCATGTGCCTTCATTCTGCATATGAGAGGCATCTTTAAGCTGCCAGCACCAAACAAGCCTATTAAATATGTTTCAGTAGTTCAGCACTTTCTCCTTGTGTCATTTCATTGTTATTACACAGAACTCATTTTTCAAATTTTGTTTTGTTTTATTTTTATGTTTGTATTATTTGGGTTTTTACCAAAATCTGGTTCAATTCCATGTCAACAGCTCCTTTAGAATTATTATTCCCAGGAAAAAACATGACATGTTCAATACTTAATTTCCCTGCTGTATATTCATTCATTCATTTTCCTTCGGCTTAGTCCCTTATTTATCAGGGGTCACCACCAAAGGAATGAACCACCCTGTATGTATGTATATATATATATATATATATATATATATATATATATGAGCAATATCACACTCATAGCAGTGCGATGTGGCTGTATATCGGCACTGGTGGGACACTAAGGCACTCGGCCTTACGCACGCATCCCACCAGTGACGATATACAGCCACATCGCACTGCTACGAGTGTGATATTGCATTTATGCAAGAGTTCGACGGCATAATCGTGTATATAAAAAAGAAAATCAAACACGGAGAGTCTCAAAACCCTTTTGTAAGAGGAACTACTTTCTTCCGCCATTCTTTCACATCTGCAGCTGATGTCAGAACAACAGAAACCATTGCTCATTCACTAACGTCACTTTAGAGCTAGTGTTTGAATGATTCTCTAGCTTAATGTCTAAAGTGATGACAAAACAGGTGATTTTGCTCACATTTTAAGATTATAAGGCTGAACGGCATGAAATGCCATCAGTCTACAGACATTTCCCAGTATTTCTCTGTTGCAATCGGGAGATCACAATATTACTATGGTATAAATACAGCACTACAACATACAAAAGAGAGAGATCGACATGGAAAGTCATTTACCTGTTTAATAATGATTTGATCAGCTGTAGTTTGAAATTACGCAGTTTTTAGGGCTTATTATGCTGTCTCTGTCACCATCTTGTGGTTGAACATCATCAACCGTCTTTGCTCAAAGACAGGCTAATGGCCGCCGAAGCGCTGTCTAACAGAAATTATAAATATTTTAAAATAGGCACTATTCTTATAAATAAACTGCATAGTTGCAATCTAAACAACTACATTCTCGACTAAAAAAAGCCTCAAAAGTACATTATGTTGCCCAACAGCAGCAATATTTGTCAAACTGTAGAGTGTCCTCTGCTTGTTGCTGTATGTGGGTGGAGTAATACACAAAGGTGAAGGGTGAAGAGGCTGGACGAGTGCTGTCATTTGCAGAATATCGCTCGGCTATCAGCCAATCAGATTCAAGAACCAGACAGAGCTGTTGTATAAATATATATACACACACAATCGCGATTAATCTTTTCACAGCACTGCTCACAATGCATAAAGTCATAATTACAGTAATCATGCAGTGATACACCTCTCTATAACCTTTGCCTGGACAGTAAGACGACTGTAATTAACATCCAATCAGCCAATTACACTCCAAATAAACTATCTATTATATCTAATAAGGGTCAATGAATGCTGTATTTGCCTTGTTTGTCCATAGACTTTCCTGGTGTGTAAGTGCAGCGCCTCCCACAGGAAGGTTTTGTGTGTGCGGGTGCAGGAGGGAGGAGTGTCACAATATCCTGTCCGTGAGGAAGATTCCAGTGAGTTTAACATGCCACAAATACACACACACTTTAGACTGATCCCCTACATCAATAATTGACATTTATATTTTGGCTAAAAGCTGAATAAATAAACTTTCCATTTAAAGTACGCATGAAATCAAAACTAACCATATTGATTTTGTTAGCTCACATTGCTAGTTTTCTGCTGAACAATTCATCTCTGCATGTCATTAAGAACAAAAAAATAGTTTGCCCTTGTAATCTTTAATTGAAATCTGAAAATGCACTTCCTGTTTGTTTTCAGTTAAATTCTCAGATTACGTCTGTCTGAGGTATTGGGCGTGGCTAACATACTTAACCCCGCCCCTCCAGCTGTCAGTTTTGACAACAAACGGAAATGGTGAGGGGGAGGAGTCTGTTAGGTTGTAATAACTCTTCTAAAAACCTTTTCTAGATCTTTCAGAATGAATCTTTCTTCATTCCAAGATGGCGCCTTGGATGGCCGCGTCGGTGTGGAGCTCTCCAGTTTTTGCACTGTTTTTGTTCGTTTGTCCTGTTTTATGTTTATCATACGCGATCAGTTATACCAGGGACGAGCTGCTGAACATTCGGCAGTACACTCCAATTAATCACCAACCGGTTTTTGATTTCTCTGGCGTTTTGTTGAACATTGTCGTCGGCGGAGTTGCTGCACTGGGGAAACGCTACAAGACGCGCAGGCATGGGAAGCAAGCCGGGGCGCTCGTCAGGCTCAGACAGCGCGGCTTCAGAACGGCGCTGCCTAGCATCCATCTGGCGAATCTCTGCTCTCTTCCTAACAAAATGGACGAACTACTTCTGCTCGCACGCAGAAACAAGAACTTTAACAACTCTGCTGCTCTGTGTTTCACAGAAACCTGGCTGAACGAAGCCATTCCGGACAGCGCGTTACACCTACTGGACTTTCAGCTGTACAGAGCGGACCGCGATACGGAGTCAACGGGCAAAACGCACGGTGGTGGGACATGCTTTTACATCAACAGAAGGTGGTGTGCGGATGTAACTGTGTTAAAGAAGATGTGCTGTCCTGACGTGGAAGTGCTTTTCATTAACTGTAAGCCATTCTACTCGCCGCGGGAGTTTTCCTCGTTCATTCTCATCGGTGTTTA
>CAIGQV010000818.1:33198146-33208940 GCA_903798115.1 Danio jaintianensis | reverse complement strand
TTAAAAAGTAGTCTAGAGCGCCATCTGCTGTTAAAAACTAGCCTAGAGCAACATCTGCTTTTATAAACTAGCCTAGAGTGCCATCTGCTGTTAAAAACTAGCCTAGAGCGCTGTCTGCTGTTAAATACTAGCCTAGAGTGCCGTCTGCTGTTAAAAACTAGCCTAGAGCACCATCTGCTGCTGTTAAAAAGTAGCCTAGAGCGCCATCTGCTCTTAAAACTAGCCTAGAGCGTTCTGCTGTTAAAAACAAGCCTAGAGCGCGATCTGCTGTTAAAAACTAGCCTAGAGCGCCATCTGTTGTTAAAAACTAGCCTAGAACGCCGTCTACTGTTATAAACTAGCCTAAAGCTCCATCTGCTGCTGTTAAAAAGTAGCCTAGAGCGCCATCTGCTCTTAAACCTAGCCTAGAGCGCAGTCTGCTCTTAAAACTAGCCTAGAGCACCGTCTGCTCTTAAACCTAGCCTAGAGCGTCGTCTGTTGTTAAAAACTAGCCTAGAGGACAGCGCCAATAGCCTAGTGGTTAGTGTGCCGACACATAGCACCAAGGTGCTTTGCCGATCCTTTTCCTATCTCTGCTCCCCACACTTTCCTATCTGTAAAATCTCTACTGTCCTATACCAATAAAGGTGAAAACCCCTAAAAAATAATTATTTAAAAAACTGCTTTTAAAAACTAGTTTAGAGCTCCATCTGCTGTTAAAAACTAGCCTACTCTATTTGTGTTGTGGCAACATAAAGGAACCGTGTGGAACCCAGCATTTTCTACCGTGTATGTTTTTATAATACACTCAGGTCATTATTTCAGTGATCATGCTATGACTGCTCTAATGTTCCTGACAAAAGCTCACCGTGTTTTTCATCATTGTTTTACTCTTTGACAACCAGAGTTCTGGAGCTCTCAGACGTCCCCTGGCCTACCAAACGGCCCCCCTCCGCCCTCAGTGCCCCACAGGACATCCCGGTTGATCAGCCCATGTTTCGTCAATCCCTTATTCCTTCAGCCTCCGCAACCCAGCAGAACCGCATCCCACAAACGACACCGCTTCAAACGCAGCCTCAGGATCCGCGTGTCCAACGAAACCTCGCTCAGCCTGTCAGGGGGAGAATCTGAGCTTAACCCAGGAGAAACACACACACAGTATTCGGAGAGAAGACGGACGGGAGGGTTAAGTGTGCTCAGGAGGACCCCGGCGCTCACCCCCACCTCAGAAGAAGAGGACGAACAGATGCTGGGGCAGATTCCACCTGTAAGTAGAGCTGGACAACATGCAGACCCCCTAGTTTTTAAAGGTGCTGTATGTAAGTTTTTGACTCTTCAAAAGCATAAAAATACCTTAATATGTTTGCAGATATTTCAGAAACATGCTAAGGGCTTGTAACATGCTTGTTTATCTGAAAAACAATGCTGATGCTTTGAACATTTTTTGCATTACGTGCCGGAACGTCTGTCTTTGTTTTGGTAATTTTAACGTGCCCACTGCCAGTTTAACCAATTATATTTCAGCACCCCGGGTTGCCTTGGTGGAAAACAGCATATTTCATTCATTCAGTCAGGAAGGCTCTAAATGCCTGCGTCCGTGACCGAAGTGCAACCTCCGGTGGACAGTAGCAGACTCCGAAATGAGACGCAGATTCAGAGTTCCACGTGAGGTTATTAATTAACAAATAATATAAATATTACAAACGTAAACATTAGGTGAGCAGGTTACATTGTAACCCCAAGTCCTAACAACACGCTTTGGGACGAGATACGCAATTTGGCTGTTTGCACCAGACGAAACACAACAGAAATTTAAATACAGCCATTCAGAAGCACAGAATATGCACTCACTCACGAAATGGTAAGGTTTATAATCTAATTAATACATATTAAACCTCTTTAACATTATTAAATGTAGTAGATGCTAAATCACTGATATGTGTTGGTTTGCATTATTTCACAGTTCTAAAGTTCAATTTCAGACGGTTTATTTCATTTTCAAGATCTGAGGTGAACTATCTGCTGCTGCTTTCAGTAGTATGGCAATAAATGTCATGTAAAATGGCATTCAAACTCACATTATTAGCATTTAACACTGAATAAAGCACATGAGCTGTACCGGAGGTGATCATGTCATAATATATCAATTCGAGGTGTTGGTTAGGACAAAAACTCCTTTTAATATGGAAAATATTCCTTCTATCGCGTGCCTCTACTTTTATTTAGAACACTGTTTAAATCACTCGCTCCTGTCCTCAATCTGGCAACCTGCGCTTGCGTTTGTTTTGATCCAGGAGTGCAATACCTAGTTCAACCACTGGGTGTCAAACTTACATACTGCACCTTTAAAAATTTTGGGGGGAATTTTTTAGATAAAAATGACAAATTTTGTTGTGGTAATTGCCAGAAATTTGTGTAAGATTTTGCGATAAAATTTTTAAAAATAGGATATCTTATTTACCATATTAGGTACTTTGTTAGATGTGCAATCTTTTCAATTCATGTTTATTTCTATAGCACTTTTACAATGTGGATTGTGTCAAAACAGCTTAACATAAAAGTTCTAGTAAATTGAAACTGTGTCAGTCCAGTTTTCAGAGTTGAAGTTCAGTTCAGTGTGGTTTAGTTTTCACTGCTGAAAGTCCAAACACTGAAGAGCAAATCCATCGATGCGCAGCTTCACAAGTCCCAAACCAAGCAAGCCAGTGGCGACAGTGGCAAGGAACAAAACTTCACCAATTGACGAAAGTGAAGGAAAAAAACCTCGAGAGAAACCAGGCTCAGTTGGGCAATCTTCATACTAGACACAAATCATAAAAATAAAGCTTTTTTTTTGGTCTCTTGGCAGGATCTAAAATATCGAGTGTGCAAGCTTGCGTGTGTAAAACAAATGTAAATCAAAAAACTTTAGTTTATTTTCATGCGACCTTTAAGGGTTGTAATCATGATGTGTGTTGGAATTATTCTGCTATAAAATAGACATTGTTTTTTTCTTTTTTTTTGCCTTACCCCCCTTCATTTTCTAGAGTAACTCCTTACCCCAACTCAACAAAGACCCTGAAGATGGCGAGGTGTGTCTTGCTTTGGAAAGGACCCGAGCTCCTTCCCTTGCTGAACTGGACAGCAATAGTTCCTTTAGCAGTTTGGAGGAAGAGGACGCACAGGTAGGCATGGGCCGGGATAAGATTCTGACGGTATGGATAAAAATATCACGGTATTGTGATCAGTGTTGGGGAAAGTTACTTTTGAAAGTAATGCATTACAATATTGAGTTACTCTCCAAAAAAAATAACTAGTTGCGTTACATAATTACTTTTTATGGTAAGTAATGCGTTACGTTACTTTTGAGTTACTTTTGCGTTATTTTATTACCTGGCTGAGGCTTGATCTCTTTCAGAACTTTTTTTTTTTTTTTTTTCAAGAGTTCACACTAAGCTGATGATTGATTATAAAGCGAGTTTGGCATGCTGTCCTGGGAGAGAGCCCTGAGCTCATAAGATCCTTGAGCCCGGGGCTCCCTCCCATTTGCAAGGCGAGAGGGGAGTTTGAGCTCAGGTAGGTCTCGAGAACTCCCGACCTTTGTTTAGAGTTGATGACAGATAATAATTTGCTGTGTAGAGAAGTACTGTTGGTTAAGAGTTCGACTATAGTGTTAGTTTAGATTGATCAATTCACTTATGACACATGTTTTTTGGACTGTGGGAGGAAACCGGAGAACCTGGGGGAAACCCACACGAGCACGGGAAGAACATGTAAACTCAGCACAGAAACAACAGCTGGCCTGTTAAGGACTTGGACCAGTGACGTTCTTGCTGTGAGGCGACAGTGCTAACTACTGGGCTACCGTGCCGCCCAATAGAGGGAAAGGTGGAGGAGTAGGGGTGGAAGGGGGGATTCTTCATGGTGAAGATAACTGTAGTAAAAACTCTATTTATAGTGAGTTAGGAATCATCTGATTGGCGAATCATGCGTTAGTTAATGCGAGACCAGCCGTGTTCAATCATAATCGCGTGCTCCTCTCGAAATTAGTTTATAAGTAAACTTTACTTTTTTTTTTTTTAAATAGAGTTCTGCAATTAACAACGCACTGTATAGCCCACACCTATATTTACCTTTAAAAAAACACATATATAAATATTTTAGGATAATGTTATCTGAGAACTTCCTGACCCCAGAGATCTACATGTTGTATATACAGATCATTGAAGGTTTAAATCAATGTGTTTGCTACTTTTCTACTATTTGTCATAAGTAAAATCACTGTCCATTGAGACTATAATCCCTTTTTCCTTTTCTTCGATGCGTTCAAAATAATGAACACATTCTCTCATCGACTGCGTGATTCATTGTGACTACTTTAATTTTAATTCAGCAATTTATTTTTTAAAAGCTAACTAATTAACCCTTTAACTACCCCACCAAGGAAAAAAAAAGTTGGATTGCATTTATTAACTCCTAATGTCGCTAGTTAACACACTTAATGCGTTTTTTTTACTACACATCCCATAATTTCTAAAATATTAACCTCTAACAAATGGTTGATATATGTCAGTTTATGGTAAAAGTACCGGAATTAATACATATACTATGATTAATCTGAAAATATGAAGTGTAAGACCAATTTATTTAAAAAATATTCAAAATATTTTGAATACTAAATCATCTTTATTTTTTGAAGTATGCCATAAAATATTTCAGATTCTCATTTAGCATGTTTTCTTGTTGTTGTTGTTTTACAATAAAACCAAAATCAAGTGTAGTAGTGCAACAGGATTATGTTTGTTTTATTTTTTGTAAACCAACAATGCTGTGTGTGTGTAAGCCATTATTTAAAACAGTCATTCTTTGAATGACTTTAAAGGTGCTGTATGTAAGTTTTTGACTCTTCTAAAGCATAAAAATACCATAATATGTTTGCAGATATTTAAGAAACATGCTAAGTGAGCATTCTTGTTTATATGAAAAACAATGTCAGATATTCTGCTTTGAAAATGTGAGTTACGTGCCGGAACGTCTGTCTTTGTTTTGGTTCTTTTAACCCGCCCAATGCCAGTTTAGTCAGTTATATTTCAGCAGCCCGGGTTGCCTTGATGGAAAACAGCGTATTTCATTCATTCAGTCAGAAAGGCTCTCAAAGCATGAGTCCGCGACCGAAATGCGACCTCCGGTGGACAGTAGCAGACTCCGAAATGAGACGCAGATTCAGTGCCATGTGAGATTATTAATTAGCAAATTATATAAATATTACGAACGTAAACATTAGGTGAGCAGGTTACATTGTAACCGCGTGTCCTAACAACACGCTTCGTGACGAGATACACAGTGATAAGCAATTTGGCCGTTTGCACCAGACAAAACACGACAGAAATTTAAATACAGACATTCAGAAGCACAGAATAGTGCACTTACTGCACTCCAACGAAATGGTAAGGTTTATAATCTAATTAATACATATTAAACCTCTTTAACATTATTAAATGTAGATGCTGAATCACTTGATATGTGTTGGCTTGCACTCAGTCACAGTTCTAAAGTTCAATTTCAAATGGTTTATTTCATTTTCCAGATCTGAGGTGAACGATCTGCTGCTGCTTTCAGTAGTATGGCAATAAATGTCATGTGAAATGACATTCAAACTCACATTATTAGCATTTAACACTGAATAAAGCACATGAGGTGTACCTGAGGTGATCATTGTCCGTTTCCTGTTGTTCACCTGTGAGAAATAGAAGCCGTTTCTAATTTATCAATTTCAGGTGTTGGTTATGACAAAAACTCCTTTTAATACGGAAAATATTCCTTCTATCGGGTGCCGTTGCTTTTATACAGGACACAGTTTAAATCAGTCGCTCCTGTCCTCAATCTGGCAACCTGCGCTTGCGTTTGTTTTGATCCAGGCGTGCAATACCTAGTTCAACCACTGGGTGTCAAACTTACATACTACACCTTTAACAGTCATTATTTAAAATATGGTCAACTGTTTGGTAGAGCAGGCAAAAAGTAACTCGCATTACATTTTTGAAAAAAGTAACTCAAATATTATTACTTATTTTTTAAAAGTAATGCGTTACTTTACTCGTTACTTAGAAAAGTAACATTATTACGTAACTCCCAACACTGATTGTGATCACTGCTCTAAATTATGCTTTTTAAACGTCTGGTTAAAAAACAACAACATTTTTCCCCCATTGAACACAATATATTTTATTCTAAGAAACATTTAAGATATTTTGTAAAAGTAAACATGTCTATAGGCTAAATAATTAAAATAAATCATTGACTTCTGGTATCTTTGTTCATTTTAAAAACACAGATTGCATCTTAAAAATGCATCTTTATCTTTCTTTGGATATAGAGTAAAGCCACTGCACTGTTCAGCTCTATAGCATGCTGGGATGTTGGTGTATAAGCATTTGTTTTTCAGATGTTTCCTGAATCTTGTGTTGAGCAGTAGCATTTAATGTGGAGGGTCCTTTTCTGCTGGAGATGCTGTTGCCCTAAAAATCTATATAAAACAGTCATAAAAAAAACACGTAAAAAAACAAAAACAGCACATATACCATAGGCACACTATATTGTTTATCGAGCGTCGATATCACAACGTGTGTATCCGCAATAGTCACAATGCAGGATTGGATTGTTTCATTCATTCATTCATTCATTTTCCTTCAGCTTAGTCCCTTATTTATCAAAGGTCGCCACAGCGGAATTAACCGCCAACTATTCCAGCATATGTTTCACACAGCGGATGCCCTTCCAGTCACAACCCAGCACTGGGAAACACCCATACACTCTCACATTCACACATACACTCATACACTACGGCCAATTTAGTTTATTCAATTCCCCTATAGCACATGTCTTTGGACTTGTGGGGGAAACTGGAGCACCCGGAGGAAACCCATGCCAACACGGGGAGAACATGCAAACTCCACACAGAAACGCCAACTGGCCCAGCCGGAACTCGAACCAGCGACCTTCTTGCTGTGAAGTGCTAACCAATGAGCCACCATGCCGCCCTAGATTATTTCATTCATACATTTTCTTTTCGGCTTAGTCCCTTTATTAATCTGGGGTTGCCACAGCGGAATGAACCACCAACTTATCCAGCATATGTTTTACGCAGCGGATGCCCTTCCAGCTGCAACCCATCACTGGGAAACAACCATACACTCTCATTCACACACATACACTATGGACAATTTAGCTTACCCAATTCACCTATAGCGCATGTCTTTGGACTTGCGGGGGAAACCGGAGCACCCAGAGGAAACCCACGCCAACACGGGGAGAACCAGCAACCTTCTTGCTGTGAGGCGAGAGTGCTACCCTCTACGCCACCGTGCTGCCCCCTAGATTTTTTTATTAAAGATTAAAAGACCAAGACATTATTAAATATTATTGAAATAACTTATACAATGACGACCATGTTATTTTACGCTCGATTGTTCAATTTTTGTACCTGAATACCCTATTGTAATGCGCTCTATTGTATTTACATATATGCTTGTAATTTATTAGGATTTATGTAAACACGGGCGTCGCGGTGGCGCAGTGGGTAGCACGATCCCCTCACAGCAAGAAGGTCGCTGGTTCGAGCCTTGGCTGGGTCAGTTGGCCTGGAAGGGCATCCGCTGCGTAAAACATATGCTGGATAAGTTGGCGATTCATTCCGCTGTGGCGACCCCAGATTAATAAAGGGACTAAGCCGAAAAGAAAATGAATGAATGAATGTAAACATAGAAAAATAGACTCATAGAAAAAGACTTGACCATCACGATCTATCTAAATTAACGAAATATTTCCAAATAGAGCTGTTCAGTTCATCTGGTGAAATTATATTCATATCGCAATATACAGTTGAAGTCAGAATTATTCGCCCCCCTGTATTTTGTTTTCCCCAATTTCTGTTTAACGGAGAGAAGATTTAAACACATTTCTAAACATAATAGTTTTAATTAACTCATTTCTAATAACTGATTTATTTTATCTTTGCCATGATAACAGCACATAATATCTGACTAGATATTTTTCAAGATGCTAGTATTCAGCTTAAAGTGACTTTTTAAGGCTTAACTAGGTTCATTAGGTTAATTAGGCAAGTCATTGTATAACAGTGGTTTGTTCTGGAGACAATCGAAAAAAAAATCTCTTAATTGGCTAATAATATTGATATTTATAATATTATATATTAAAAACTGCTTTTATTCTAGCCGAAATAAAACAAATAAGTATTATAAATATTATAGGACATACTGTGAAAAATTCCTTACCCTGTTGAACATCATTTGGGAAATATGTGAAAAAGAAAAAAAAATCACAGGAGGGCGAATAATTGTGACTTCAACTGTTTATTGCAGAAAAAACAAGTCAGATTTTTCCATTTTGCTATTCCATAGCACTATAAATTTTTGCCGTTTTTAAAACCTTGACTTTTCCAAACCGCGGTAAACTTTGAAACTGATTATCGTCCCATGCCCACTCACAGGTTGACCTCGCCCACCAATGGCCGCCTGCTGCCCGTGGGACCCGATTCCCGTCCGCAAACCCCACCTCCACTCTACGCCGCATGACCGCCGCCTTTGTGTGCGTGTTCGCTCCCGAGCGCAGAGTTGCCAGATTGGTGGACGAACTCTCCCGGGACAGGCGCTCCATGTTTGGATCACTGGTTCAGGACTTCTTAGAGAAAAAGAGGCAAGAAATGGAGGCCTCGGTGCACAGTTCTGCGGTGGAGCTGCTTCAGGGAATGAGGAGATTTCTGTCTCAAGCCAAAAGCCTCCTTCTGGAAGCAGGAGAAATCGAACCTCCGATTGAAACGCTGGTGCCTGAGAATGAGAAAGGTAAGAAGGCATCTCTTGAGCCTATATTGGCTGACATCATTCCTGAATCCAAAATCACCACTATTCCCTACATTAGTCCACTAATATAGTCCACTTAAAGGTGACCTATTGTGCCCCTTTTTACAAAATAAGTCCTTGGAGTGTGTGTGTGAAGTTTAAGCTCAAAATACCACACAAATAATGTTTTATAACTCTTTGAAACTGACCCTTTTAGGCTTTGATCCTAATTTTGGTGACTGTCGCTTTATATTCAAATGAGATTATGCTCTTTTCAAAAGAGGGCGGAGCTACAGATGCCTGTGTGTCAGCATAGTGGCAGATTCAAAAACAAGACTAACGTCCTATGCTAATGAGGAAGAGATAGTCACTAGTGGGCGGGGCTTTCCCCCTCTGATGACACGTACAAAGTGAGAATGCCAATCAAAGTGTTTCTGCAGACAGTTTTTATCAAGTGTGATTATAAACAAATAGAATTAAATAATTAAGGCAAGTCATTTCACTCGGCGGCCATCTTTGAAACGCCTCTCGGGCAGTATGCTCGGTCTTTCTGTCTGAATGGGGAAACATTAAATTCTCCAAAACTGTTTGCCAAGCTTATGATTATATTACATATTTGGATTCACCAATAAAATTAAACAACAACCATCTCATAAGTTTCGTTTCTAAACATTCGAATCAAACAAAATCGGCATATTTTCAGGTTGCCTAATGCGCATGCGCACTAGAAAGGAACGAGATCACGACACCAACCTCATTTATAGCAGTGTTACACATTATCATCCTCTGGATAATGCTTCGTTAGATCACGCTGCTCTTCTGAAGTAATCCACAACTTGGTCTTGATGGAGAATCTCCTCCAGAAATGACAGCGACTCTGTTTACAAGTTCGTGGGCGGTTGAGTAGTTGCTGTCATGTGATGTGCGTTTGACAGGACGGACTGTACCTCGCGTTCGTTTCATACAGATTACAAAACAAAAACACTTTTGTTTTCAAGTGCACTTGGTTCATTTAAAAGCACAGATTTCAAGTTTTATTTGGATATATTTCTCATGTCTGTGGAGCAAGTATTCGCTGAGATTCCAGTGCGTATGTTGACCACCAAACTGTCGTAAAAGCACACGTCTGGTCTGCGCTTTTCCCCCGGAGAAACGTCAGTGTATAGCGATCAGTGATTAACTTCTGTACTAGTGGGCGGGGCTTCATTTGCCATATTGACCATTACACTTTTCCCCATTCAAAACTATACGAGTGACATGTCTTGTGTATTCTAGAGTCTTTGGTTATATTCACACACTGCTGCCACACAACTGTGTTTAACCCCTTATTAAAGTGATTTTTGCATAATAGGTGGCGTTTAAAGGAGTGAATGAAAGCGAGTGAGTGAATGGTGGAGGATGAGGAGATCCCCCCCCAATGTGTAAAGCGCTTTGAGTGTCCAGAAAAGCACTATATAAATGTACGGAGTTATTAATTATTAATTATAATGGCATTCACTCCTACACAATCAGAAATAAAACCGAATGAATGTGTAAAAAAAGCATAGACAATCATAATAATATAATAATATTGGTAGTATTAAAATAGTACTTAGCATTCATAGTCATAATAATAATAATATCAATAATAATACTAAGGTTGGTGATGATGAAAGTGATATTCTGTGACAACGGCAACAGTGATATCAATATTAAGGTAATAACAGTAATTATAATAATGACATATGCCTAACACATACCAACCGCATTTATCCTATCTTCTGTGTCAGTGATCTTTTTTTTTATATTTAATTAATTTATTTGTCCATTTCCTTCTGTCCTCGTCCTATTCATGGTTTACTATATGTAAATGTATGTATGGCTAAGCTGAGGTGGGGCTTTAAAACAGGGCTGTGGTGCATTAAAACAGCATACGGTGCATTAAAACAAGGTGCGTGGTATGTGTTGGTTGCAGATTTGATTTGTTTTATTTTTTATT
>CAIGQV010000818.1:33147658-33181210 GCA_903798115.1 Danio jaintianensis | reverse complement strand
AAAACATGCTAGCAGTGTGTTGCACCATGTTATAAACCTGCTAGCATTGTATTAAAACATGCTAACAGTGTTACATCATGTTATAAACATGTTAACGGGGTTTTCAAAACATGCTAGCAGTGTGTTAATCATGCTATAAACATGCTAGCAGCATCTTAAAACATGCTAGAAACATACAATGTGCTTAAAGTCAAAATTTATAATATTTAATTTGCTAGATTACATGGTTATTCTTAAGGTAAATAATTAATCTGTGCAAGTTAAATGTTTTGGTAATCTTGAATCAAAGTCTGCTCATTTGCTTCCGCGTTTGGCATGGTGGTCCTTCTGTTGACGTCAACTTGATGGTTTTCATAGCAACTGTATAGCAATATTTTTAACCGTTAGTTTGCTTTAAGGGAATGATGCGCAAAATAAAGCCCCGCCCCTACTCAATATTCAGTTTCAGTTGGTAGTACATCAACATACTGAAATAAAAGCCTTACCAATTTAAATATGCTAACAGTGTGCTTAAACGTGGTAGAAACATGCTAGCAGTGTTAATATGTGCTAGAAACATGTGTGCTAGTGGTATTAAAACATTTGACAAACATTCCAGTAACAGTTCTATCTATCCATCTAAACTTTAAACAAGCTTTAACAACTAGCTAAAACTTTCAGACTAGGCTAAGTCATTTTTTTTTTATTTAGCTTATTGTAGTTTGTTTGTTGATCAAAATCAGATCCAGCCCTGACTCTGCATATGCGTGTGTTTTTGTTGTTGTTGCAGAGGTTTGTGCGCGTGTTGTTCCAGGACGACATTCGCAGTGGGGTGCGGACACTCCTCTGGAAGGCGGGAGAAAATGTAGACGCTTTAGCCCAGTCCTGTGCCACTCTTTTCGGCGTTAGCGAGCCGCAACACTACTGTCTCTTTTGGAGGAACGAAGGGGAAATGCGTCCTTTGCCGGCCCATGTTCAGCCCCATCAGCTGGGCACGCATGAAGGAGCGTCGCTGTCCTACCTGCGCTCCGATCACGACTTCAGCAAGATGCGCAGACTCACCAGAGGGGGCGCTGTGGATCTGGGAGAGTCCGTCTGCGAGGAGTGAAGGGAAAAACAGGTGCACAACATGACTATACTCTAGTTTTTGTCACGCGCGTGGCAAGACGATCATGGATGTCACAAAGTATTCGAATGCTGTGTATGTGTCCAGTTCAACGGATGATGGTGATTGTTTTTAGTTTGTGTGGGTGTAAAACACAATAGCATTTCAAATGGGGTAATGAGTGGTAATAATGCATAAAGCAATATCTGCCAAACAGGAGATCTGGAGAGTCTGAGATTCTGCTGTCACGATTGGCTTGCAGAGATGCGTGTGTGTGTGTGTGTGTGTGTGTGTGTGTGTCTGTGTGTGTGTGTGTGTGTGTGTGTGTGTTGCGGAGTAATACCAAAGTGTTGAGTTTAATAAATATGTTTATGTTTAAACAATCGTGTATGTATGCATCTGACGTGCTTGACGCTGCGTCTACACTGGACATACACGCAGCCTTTTGCGTTAAATCACAGGAGCTGATTACACTGGAAACATGAAAGCGGTGAGAAAACAGCAGTTGAGAAAGTCTCTGATCAAAGTATGATTTGCATAAGCTCTGTAGTTTGCAGTCCAATCAAGTTACATCATGTTTATTTATAAAGCACTACACACATTGAACTCCAGCAAAACAAGCAACTTTGCAGTATTAAAGGGATAGTTCATCCAAAAATTTTATTTTATATTAATATTAATTTACTTACCTTTGACTTTTTTCTTCAGTAAAACATGAAAGTTTTTAAAACAAGCCTAGAGCGCCATCTGCTGTTAAAGACTAGCCTAGAGCACCACCTGATGTTAGAAAATAGCCTAGAACGTCCTTTCCTGTTGAAAACTAGCATAGAGCGCCATCTGCTGTTAAAAACTAGCCTAGAGCACCACCTGCTGTTAGAAAATAGCCTAGAGCACCATCTGCTTGTAAAAACCAGCCTAGAGTGCCATCTGCTGTTAAAACTAGCCTAGAGCGCCCTCTGCTGTTAAAAACCAGCCTAGAGTGACATCTGCTGTTAAAAACTAGCCTAGAGCGCCGTCTGCTGTTAAAACTAGCCTAGAGCACTGTCAGCTGTTAAAAACTAGCCTAGAGCACCATCTGCTTTTAAAACTAGCCGAGAGTGCCGTCTGCTGTTAAAAATTAGCCTACAGCACCGTCAGCTGTTAAAAATTAGCCTACAGCACCGCTTGCTGTTAATAACTAGCCTAGAGCACATCTGCTGTTAAAAACCAGCCTAGAGTGCCATCTGCTGTTAAAACTAGCCTAGAGCGCCGTCAGCTGTTAAAACCAGCCTAGAGTGCCATCTGCTGTTAAACACTAGCCTGGAGTGCCATCTGCTGTTAAAACTAGCCTACAGCGCCATCTGCTGTTAAAAACTAGCCTACAGCGCCATCTGCTGTTAAAAACTAAGCTCAGAATCGATTCAAGATTATGCATTTTGAAAATCTCTTAATCAGTTTCCACAGCTCTATGGTTAATATTTATGCTAAAAACAAGCCCCATAGCTCTAATGTTAATTTTTATTTTCATGCCGTTTTGAGATTTCCAGTGCAGGCAGCGACACTCCTCCAGTGTAAACGCAGTCTGTGAGCATCAGGATTTAATTTTCCGTTAGCTATCGGACTGAATTCATGAGTTTTACTTGAACTATTCTGTGATCAGAAGATGAGCGACATGGACACGGACTCACTGATGTTGGTGTTTGTGTGATCTGCAATCCTCCAGAAAGCAAGCAGTGTTTCAGGATGTGCTGCATCTTCATCATTTGTGTAAATCCTCCAGAGAGTCCGGCTGGCTGTGTTTGGTGTCGCTCTGGCTGAATGTACAGCTCTGCTTTCACTCACGGTGGGCAGAGAAACACACAAACACTGTTACGGCCCACACTTCAGCTCACACTGGGAGAAAAAACGTTGTTAAGTCGGGATGAAGAGGAGGACGACGAGTCTCTGAGCGGCCATCAGGTGCCAAACATAGACCGCTTTTAGTTTTTATGCCAGGGTCATTCGCAGGAAACACTGCCATTTGTGTCAGATTTAATTATTTTTTTACATATTTAATACCAAGCCATATAATTAATTAATATAATATAGTTAAAGGTGCAGTAGGTGATTTTCCTCAGAAACATTTTTTGTTGTGCTGGTTGAAAGTCTCTTCACATTCCAATAGTAATGATTCAAGTAAATGATCTAAATGTATTTATATGTATCTTTATATTCTGACTAAAAAATGTTCATCCAATTAAAATTTGTCGGGCCAATAATTTCCATAATTCTGATAAGTAGCCCAAACTGTCTGTCAGCAAATGGAGATTTGTACATCTGCGCACCCCGTTCACGCAGATCCGCCGTTTGCGCGTGCACTCACGCCGCGTTCACGTGCACACGAGAGAGACAGCGGTAAAAACAAATGCTGAATCAAAACTTTTTAAAAATCCTGAATCAATATTGGAGTTAGTTTTGCAGGATGACATTCCGCCTAGCCTGCTTTACTGAGCTGAAGTTGGTTTTATATTCACATTGGTTCATTTTTTAACAATGACAGCCTGTGACGCGCTCCCTATATTGTTTACCATGCCACTCTGATTATTCGCTCCGAAATAGCATGTAAGTATGGCTTAGTAATAAGTGTAATTCCTGCACGCCGCCGACCAAACACTAAGCATACAGTAGTGGCTTTAGGACAGCGTGTGAGAGAGTGAGACCAGCGATCATTTCATGCATAAAATGTTGCACATTATGACAAGTTTTGCTTGCTGCACAACTGAAAACATGCTAGATATATTACAGTTTTTCGTTCAGAATTGTAGTATTATAAAGTACTATAAAGTTTTCTAGCTGGCAATCGACATGATCTAGTGGGTCATCTTTAATGTGCGCATTCGAGATTTCAGGAGGAGTGGATTTGGACGGCAAGGGAGGGATTGTGTTTCAAAGATATTACGCCAACCGGTTAGCATTTAGGCAGATCACCTACTGCACCTTTAAACCAAATAATAATAGTATAAAATAATAACTTGGACAAAAAAATTTTACCCAATGGTGTGTCAAATATAGACAAGCCCAACAGTTGTGTTGAATAATGTAATTTAAATTTAATATTTAAAAATGTTTTTAAAAATGTGTCCATATTTGACCCAAAGTTGGATTAATATAACACAAAGTACACCATACATTTTGTAGATTGTGTTTGAAGGATGTGGTAATTTATGTATGTTTACAATATAAGTTCCAGTATTTTATTTTATTATATATTATATTTAATGTTTATCCTTGCTGTAACCATAAAATGGCAGCACTTTAAAGTCAGCAATTTCTGTATTTATTAAGTGAATAGATAATATAGGTAAATATTGGGACACTTTAAAAACATAAACGATAAATAATCCAAAATTGGGCACAATGTTCTGGGGTCTGTTCTTCGTACCTCGCTTAAATGATCTAAGATGATTTTGCAGATCCTAAATCTTTTAATCTTGATAACTGATCTCTGGCTAATTTGGTTCTTCAAACAAGTTCGCGAATCAGATCAAAATGTCTGGATGAACTGATCTGAGATCGCTGCGTGTGTTGTAAAGGACAGATCTATCGATCCTCGAAATCATGATCAGCAATGCAACGATTGGCTGACGGCACAGCAGCGTAATGACATCATCTGATTAATATTCAATTATCCATGTGGGCAAAATTACATAAAATTCGTAGTAAACGGTTTGTTAAATATGATACGTAACAACTTTCCACGTGTTGTGGGCTGCAGGCTTCACACTTTCATGTGTCGAGAGTGTTTAGCAATTTATTTAGTTTTACTTTTAGAGCGGACTTTATTTATTATAGTCGCCTAGGCCTATTCAAGTGTCTTAGTAAATGGCTGTTTAAATTAATTTTGCATCAAAAAAGCATTTTGATGTCGGTAAAGGTGTCTGCAACTTTTGCGAAGCATCAAATCACCGGCATATTATCTGCCAAAATGTGTGCATGACTGCATAAATTATTATTCCTTTCCTTAAAAACATGAGAATATTGGCCATGTCCATTATCATACACAAATTGTACTAAAGCTGGGTCGGTACCTTGAAATAGTACGCACTTGTATCTAAAAAGTCCATATTAATATGTGTACTCTTTGAAGCCCTTGGGGAGAGAACACCCCCGTGACAGTGTTTGTACTTTTATTTCGGAGTATAGATTGCATAACAGTTTTATTTATACATTTTTTTAAACTTATATTTATATACAAATGTATATAATTTTTTACTGTTTTTCTATTTTCCCCAGTGTATGTAATCTATAGGTAACTACTGTAAGAGAATGTCAGCATTCGGTACGTACTTTCAATATTACCTTTGCTCGAAATGACCCGACCTAGTCCTGTTTATATGAAGTAAACTGCTGCTCCTGAGCAGGTTTGAGCTACCAGAACTGTTGCTATGACAACAACTCTCAGATGAGTTTTGAAGAACGAAACGATCCTGGATCATGTCAAATCGTCAATAAATAAATCCAGCTAATTGAGTAATCCACGTACGAAGAACAGACCCCTGTTCTGTAATTATTTTGTTTTGTTTTATTGAGTTTTATGATGCATTGTGTTGTGTTGTTAATTATATAGTATTAATATTAATCATTAATATGAATTATATTGTTAATTATATATATGTACACTCACATGAAAAAATACTTGTCATTTATAGTAAAAACACTAGTGTATTTGAATCATACTATAGTAAAGTGTGTTATATTGTAGTATATATTATAGTAATTACAACTGTTTGTTAACATACTGTAGTATTAAACAAATAAACTCTAATAAATACTGTAGTATACTATAGTTTATACCAGGGGCGTAGCAAACTTTTGGATCTCATTCACACTTTTAAAATGTCTGCTATGCCCCTGGTTTATACTACAGTGAACTGTTGTATGTTTCAGTATAATGCACTGTATAAGGCTGTAGAAATCTACAGTTGTGTCATTTGTATATTACTGTAGTTGTAATCTGCACAACAGATTAATTCAAGTACTTTACTATAGTATGGTTTAAAAACACTACTATATTCACTAGTAAACACCAGTATATATACTCTATAGTATATAGTTTTTTCTGATATCTTAACGCGAATGAATGCCAACAAAATTAATGTGTTAAAATGTTGAAATATGGGAACATGCCACTATTTATATATATTTGTTCACTTTTCTATCGCGTTAAACACTCTAAAGTGTTAAATCCGTCAAATGAAGTAAATAATCCCCAGTAAGTACATCACGTGGACGCGCTCGGCAATGTTTCCTGCGAATTTCCCGCCAAAACGACTGTTCCATTCGCGCTTTTCCACCGGTTTCACTTTGACTTTTGAATGTTGCACTTTTGTGACGTTGTACAACTGTAAATGCTCTGATTATGAGTTATTGCTGGATCAGTGGAGCTCTTGACCGACGCATGCGGTCCATTGTGATGATGCATGAATGGACTTTACGCTTCAGATGACGTCATCGCGCACGGACTCTCTTTTTTTTTTTTTCCTTCTCTGGATGTTTCCCGCGCTGCTGTTCGCTTTTTTCACTGGCATTCTGCATTAAACTAATATTTGAATGCAAACGGCTGCCTGTCTGACGTCACGGATGATTATTATTATTATTATTATTATTTACTCTTATACTCTCACATGAGCTGAGCATTTGGCGTTATAGCGCAACTGTCCACTAGCAGTTAGTAAATAACTTGGTAAATGCCGTTTTCAAGCTCTTTTCCTTCAGATAATCTAACAAAATATTACCCTATTATAAATATGGGAGTTTATCTTGAGTCAACTTAACATAAACATTTTGTAACACACTGCTAGCATGTTTTAGAACTAAACATGCTAGCAGTGTGTTACAAAATGCTAGTGTGAAATTGTTAGAAACAGTATTCTAAAACATGTTAGCAGTACGTTAAATCAAGTTAAGGATGTTAAAACATGCTAGCAGTGTGTTGCACCATGTTATAAACCTGCTAGCATTGTATTAAAATATGCTAACAATGTTACATCATGTTATAAACATGCTAGCAGTGCGTTAATCATGCTATAAACATGCTAGCAGTGTGTTAAAGCATTCTAGTGTGAAATGATGTTAGAAACATGTAAAATTGGGGCAGCGCAGTGGGTAGCATGATCGCCTTATTGCAAGAAGGTCGCTGGTTCGAGCCCCGGCTGGGTCAGTTGGCATTTCTGTGTGGAGTTTGCATGTTCTCCCCGTGTTCGCGTGGGTTTCCTCCGGGTGCTCTGGTTTCCCCCACAAGTCCAAAAACATGTGGTATAGGTGAATTGGGTAAGCTAAATTGTCCGTAGTGTATGAGTGTATATGGATGTTTCCCAGTGATGGGTTGCAGCTGGAAGGTCATCCGCTGTGTAAAACATATGCTGGATAAGTTGGCGGTTCATTCCACTGTGGCGACCCCAGATTAATAAAGGGACTAAGTCAAAGGAAAATGAATGAATGAATATTATTTGCCGTTATACTCTCACATTGTTTATACATTAGGCGCTATACTGTAACTGTCCACTAGAGGTTAGTCAAGTCAACATACAAAAGATAACCTGGTTTACCCACATGAATAAATACTATAGTATTATGTATAGCGTTTTTGAACGATACTATAATAAAAGTGTATTATATATTATAATATTTACAACACTTTATTAATGAGTGCTAATGCATACTGTTGTATTAACTATAGTGAACTGATATACTGTAATAAATTCTTTAGTTTTTACTCTAGTAAAGTGTAGAAAGCTACAGTATTGGGTCATTTGTTTATATTAGGTTACTATAGTTGTTATGTTACCATAGCAACTAATTACCACAACCGGTTCATTAAAGCAGTTTATTATTGTTCAAAACACTATAGTATTTACTATGAATTACTATAGTATTTTTTCTTTCTTCTAGGAAGTGCTTAAGTTTTAATGGTAAAATGGACTGTTTGATGGATGTTAATTTTATTACCAGTACTTTGTGATAACTGCTTTGGATAATTAGTGATTTACATAAATAATAACAAAATATACTACTGAAAACTAAAGTAAAAATGAGAATAAAACAAAAAAAAAATGCAATAATTACTGCAAACAGCCAGAGTAAAAAAAAAAAAGAATTTAATTATTTATTTATTTATTTTTTACAATAGAATGTATATAATCGTGCACATTATGTATGAATACATTCCTCTGTTAAAAAAAACTTTTTTCTGAATATATATATATATATATATGAGCAATATCACACTCGTAGAAGTGCGATATGGCTGTATATCATCACTAACGCATGCCTCCCACCAGTGCCGATATACAGCCACATCGCACTGCTACGAGTGTGATATTGCATTTATGCAACAGTTCGACGGCATAATCATGTGTATAAAAAAGAAAATCAAACACGGAGAGTCTCAAAACCCTTTTGTATGAGGAACTACTTTCTTCCGCCGTTCATTCACATCTGCAGCTGACATCAGAACAGCAGAAACCATTGCTCATTTACTAATGTCACTTTAGAGCTAGTGTTTGAATGATTCTCTAGCGTAATGTCTAAAGTGATGACAAAACAGGTGATTTTGCTGACATTTTAAGATTATAAGGCTGAACGGCAGTCTACAGAGATATCTCCCTACTCTATTACAGTCTACAGTATTTCTCTGTTGCAATCAGCATATCACAATACTTAACCCTGAAAAAAAGCAGTGCAATCACTACCAGATTGCTCTTGTGTTTGTGTTTAGCGTTTTTCCTTATCACAATGCCCGCATTTCTTCTTTCTTTCTGCCAGCACAACACACATTCCTGATATGCGAGTCCCATCTCACACTCAATACACTACAATTATATGGTATAAATACAGCACTACAACATACAAAAGAGAGAGATCGACTTAGAATATCACTTACCAGTTTAATAATGATTTGATCAGCTGTAGTTTGAAATTACCCTGTTTTTAGGGCTTATTATGTGGTCTCTTTCGCCATCTTGTGGATGAACATCATCAACCGTCTTTGCTCAAAGACAGGCTAATGGCCGCCGACGCGCTGTCTCTCAGAAATTATAAATATTTTAAAATAGGCACTATTCTTATAAATAAACTGCATAGTTACAATCTAAACAACTACATTCTCCACTAAAAAAGCCTCAAAAGTACATTATGTTGCCCAACAGCAGCAATATTTGTCAAACTGTAGAGTGTCCTCTGCTTGTCGCCGTATGTGGGCAGAGTAATACACAAGGGTGAGGAGTTAAGAGGCTGGACGAGTGCTGTCATTTGCAGAATATCGCACTGCTATCAACCAATCAGATTCAAGAACCAGACAGAACTGTTGTATAAATATATATATATATGAATAAAACTAATACTGAAGTGGAGATTTATGGGACAATGCATGAGAATTGAGAAAACAGACTTTAAAAATGTGTACTGTAAATAAAATCTGCAGACACAGTAGAGTGGTTGAAAAAATAACAAAGAAAATATATCAACAAATGACTTTTATTCATCAGTCTCTATTAATACGACAACATTTTTAGCCAAAACCATCAATTTCTATATTTTTAGATTTCATCTGTTTTGTTTACGTTTATTATGACTCATTCAAAAATAAAACGTTCATAAAGTTAAAACATATTTTGCTTTTATTTATTAAAACAAGTTTGTTTTTATTATTTTATCTGTTAAAATATAATATTTATAGTATGCATTTTAAAGTATGACCAGGATTATGTTATTTTAATTACGTGTTTTATTAATAAACTTTTAAATACAATTAATTATTATATTTATTTTACAATGGCAGGCAGCACGGTGGCACAGTGGGTAGCAAAATCGCCTCACAGCAAGAAGGTCGCTGGTTCGAGCCCCGGCTGGGTCAGTTGGCATTTCTGTGTGGAGTTTGCATGTTCTCCACGTGTTGGTGTGGGTTTCCCCTGGGTGCTCCGGTTTCCCCCACAAGTCCAAAGACATGCGCTTTAGGGGAATGGGGTAAGCTAAATTGTCTGTAGTGTATGTGTGTGAATGGGAGTGTATTGGTGTTTCCCAGTGATGGGTTGCAGCTGGAAGGGCATCCGCTGCGTAAAACATATGCTGGATAAGTTGGTGGTTCATTCTGCTGTGGCAACCCCTGATTGATTACGTGACTAAGCCGAAAATAAAATGAATGAATGAATATTTGACAGCTGAGTTAATGTGATTGAGCTTCCTAGCTGTACTTTACACACTGTCAGACACTGATATTGTTCACAAGTGTATTATTGATATTGATACTGTAAATATGCTGCTAATGTTGTGACATTAATAATTAATATGAATAATGATTGACATTAATAATTAGCAAATGCTGTGAATCTTTTTCAAATCTGTTCATACAGTGTCATACAGTTCGAGACAAAATTATTTCAATTTGGCAGAAGGGCGAATAATTTTGTCTTTAGTTGTATGTATGATGTTCATTTTACATTATGAATTCATATTATTGCCATTGTTGTGTTTTACCTTTGTATGTGTAACACACTTTGAGATGTACCTTTAAAGGAGACCTATTATGCCCCTTTATTCAAGATGCAAAATAAGTCTCTGATGTCCCTAGAGTGTGTGTGTGTGTGTGAAGTTTCAGCTCAAATTACCACACAGATAATGTTTTCTAACTCTCTGAAACGGACCCTTTAAGGCTTTAAATCCTAATTGTGCCGTTTTGGTGACTGTCGCTTTAAATTCAAATGAGATTGTGCTCTTTTCAAAAGAGGCGGAGTTACAAATGCCTGTGTGTCAGCATAGTGTCAGATTCAAAAACCTATGCTAATGAGGGAGAGATTGTCACTAGTGGGCGGGGCTTTCCCCCTCTGATGACACATACAAAGGGAGAATGTCAATCAAAGTGTTTGTGAATGTTTTCATCAAATGTGATTATAAACAAATAGAATTAATACATTTCGACCATTAGAAGCTGGTTATATTCACACACTGCTGACACACAACTGTGTTTAAACCCCTTATAAAAGTTATCTTTGCATGATAGGTCCCCTTTAAAGGCGCTATAGAGAATAGTTATGAGGATGATGATCATCATCATGATGATGAGTGTGTAGATCTTCATCTCAGAGCTCCTCCCAGTTTGTCCAGCAGTTTCAGGCCCTTCTCCTCATACTCGGCTCTGGAGAGCCAGAAAGACTCTTTGTCCTTCATGATGTTGGCCAGCACTGCTCCACCCATGAACACCATGTGTTTGCGCCGCGGAGGATCTTCAATGCGGATCTTAAACTTCTGCCAGACAAAGAGAAAAGAGTGAACACAACATGTCAGTACGGCTTATTTATTCGACATTCGCTAAATAGTTTTACAGCTGAAGTCAGAATTATTCGACCTCCTGAATATTTTTTTCCCCCAATTTCTGTTTAACGGAGAGAAGATTTTTTCAACACATTTCTAAACATAATAGTTTTAATAACTCATCTCTAATAACTGATTTCTTTTATCTTTGCCATGATGACAGCACATCATATTTGACTAATGTTTTACAAGATACTAGTATTCAGCTTAAAGTGACATTTAAAGGCTTAACTAGGTTCGTTAGGCAAGTCATTGTATAACAGTGGTTTGTTCTGTAGACAATTGGAAAACAAATATTGCTTAAGGGGGCTAATAATATTGACCTTAAAATGGTTGTTAAAAAAAATAAAAAACTGCTTTTATTCTAGCCGAAAAAAAACAAATAAGACTTTCTCCAGAAGAAAAAATATTATAGGAAATACTGTGAAAAATTCCTTGCTCTGTTAAACATCATTTGGGAGATATTTGAAAAAGAATACAAATTTTAAGGAGGGTGAATAATTTTTGCTTATTATTATGTACCTCTGTTAGTTTTGCGATTTATTTTACATATGAGCCTCCTGTGTGAATGTTTTGTACACACTAAATAAGTTTTGGAAAAATGCGCTTGCTCAATGTAGTTTTGAAAAACTATATAGTGAATTGTAATGTCTCGTTTTAGTTCATTAGTAACTGTAATTTCTAAGATAATTATGCTTGAAAACAAAACAAAAAATGCTTTAATGGTTACATTTGTATCATTATTTAGACTTCATTATTATTTTACACTATTACAATGTTTATTATTATTTTAAATAATGCTTTCAATGTTTTCATTTCCAGTTTAAATTTAAATTGAAGTCGTTTTTTAGTAGTTTGTACTAGTCCGCTTGTTTTAGTCATTTTTTGTTTGTTTTTTTAAACCAGTCCATAGTTTTGTAAAACTAAATAGTGAATAGATATTCATTCATTCATTCATTCATTTTCCTTTGTCTTAGTCCTTTATTTATCAGGGGTCGCCACAGCGGAATGAACCGCCAACTTATCCAGCATATGTTTTACACAGCGGATGCTCTTCCAGCTGCAACCCAGTACTGGGAAACCCAGTACATACCACACTCATTCTTACACTGTATCCTGGACTTCCTGTCAAGCAGACACCAAGTGGTCAGAATTAATATTTGCTCATCCACACTAATCCTCAACACTGGTGCTCCACAGGGCTATGTTCTCAGCCCACTCCTGTGCTCTCTGTACACACACGACTGTACATCCAGGTACAGCTCCAATGCCATCGTTAATTTTGCAGATGACACAACGGTGGTGGGCCTAATCACAGATAATGATGAGACGGCCTACAGAGAGGAGGTGCACACTCTGACGCAATGGTGTCAGGAAAACCACCTCTCACTCAACATCAGCAAAACCAAGGAGCTGGTGGTGGATTTCAGGAGAGAGAAAAGAGAACACACTCCCATCACCATCAACGGGACACCAGTTGAGAGGGTCAGCACTTTCAAGTTTCTTGGAGTCCACATCGCTGAGGATCTGACACACAGACGCAGTGCTGAGGAAGACGCAACAACGCCACTTCTTCCTCAGGCGTCTCAGGAGGTTTGGAATGAGCCCCCACATCCTCCGCTCATTCTACACCTGCACTGTGGAGAGCATCCTGACTGGCTGCATCACCACCTGGTATGGAAACAGCACCAGCAGCAATAGCAAAGGTCTACATAGGATTGTGCAAACTGCTGGCCGCGTGGTAGGTAGGAGGTGAGCTTCCCTCCCTCCAGGACATCTACACCAGGCGGTGCATGAGGAAAGCCAAGAGAATCATCAGCCACCCAAGCCATAGACTTTTCTCTCTGCTACCCTCAGGCAGACGGTTCTGCAGCATCCGGTCACGCACCAGCCGACTGAAGGAAAGCTTCTTCCCACAGACTATCAGGCTGATGAACACTTAACACACCTCACACAAACTCTTTCCATACCCCTCAATGCATACCATCAAGATGTAGCATGCACTGCACTTTAACCGATATTGCCTACAATAATTTTCCACCAACAGTCAGACTATGTGTACACCTTTTTGACTGTGTACTTGTCTTTCTGTTCCTACATGTGTGTAATGTGTGTTTTTCTTAATGTATTTATTGTCTTTTACGTATTACTGTCAACATTGCTAATTGTATATTGTTTTGTTGTTTGGAGTATGTTGTTGTATTTTTGCACTGTTTGTATTTTGCACTGTCTGGAGCCAGCACCTAAGCTTTTCACTCATCATAGTACACGTGCTGCTGATGATGTGACAATAAAAGTGATTTGATTTCATTCACTCACACACACATACACTACAGCCAATTTAGTTCATCCATTTCACCTACAGCGCATATGTTTGGACTGTGGGGGAAACCGGAACACCCGGAGGAAACCCACACCAACTAAGGGAGAACATGCAAACTCCACACACAAATGCCAACTGACCCTGCCGAGACCCTCATCATCAGCGACCTTCTTGCTATGAGGCGACAGTGCTAACCACTGAGCCACCGTGCCACCTTAAATAATTAATGTAAATGTATCATGTTACAGAATGTGTAAATATATTTTTTCCAGAGGAAGCAGACAGATGTATTAGCATTAGCCTGTTGTCTTACGGAGAGTTTTTCAGTGTCTCCTTTCAGCACTCGCTCCAGGTAAAGCTGCTTGATCTCGCGCTCCAGACGGGACGGCAGACCAGGATACATGGTGGATCCTCCAGACAGGACGATGTGCTTGTATAAATCAGCTCTGCAGAAGATTACAAGTCCAGTCTGAACATTACAGGTGGAAAACTGGTCACTTCTACAGGCTTAAATATCAAGGTACATGGCTGGAAGAACCGTTTTTACAGGGATGTCAAAAAACAGTGGTTCCCAGTTTATTAAATTATTTTTTTGCAGGAGAATATTTTAATATTTAAAATTCTAAATAACCCCTCATCAGTTAATAAACTACATTGTAAAAAGCAATTAGTTACTTTAGTTTAAAATGTGCTTAAACTCTTTGTAACTTGGAACTGTTAAGTTGATTTAACTTAATTTTTATAATTATGCACACTTCGTTTGTTTAATAATTTTAGTGCAATGAGTTTACTCACTTTTTAAAGTCAACTAATCGCTTTAAAAGCAATGAGTTTACTCACTATGTACAGTCAAGTAAACTAATCGCTTTATTAGCAATTTACTTTTAAAAGTCAACTAATCGCTTTAAAAGCAATAAGTTTACTCACTTTTTAAAGTAAAGTCAACTAATCGCTTTAAAATCAACAGGTTTACTCACTTTTATAAGAAAAGTCAACTTACTGCTTTAAAAGCAACGAGTTTACTCACCTTTTAAAGTAAACTATTCATTTTATAAGCAATGGGTTTGCTCACTTTATTAAGTAAAGTCAACTAATCGCTTTAAAACCAACAGGTTTAAACATTTTTTAAAGTAAAGTCAACTAATAACTTTAAAAGGCAAAGAGTTTACTCACTTTTGATTCATACTGATTACAAAACCAGAGAACATTTGCTTTCAAGTTGGTTCATTTAAAAGTAAAAATTGCAAAAACTTTATGTGGATATATTTCTCATGTTGTGAGGCAAGTATTTGCTGAGATATATTTGCAGCGCATTTGTTGACCCCATATGATTCATAACCGTAAAGCAGCAGAAACTGGCATAAAAACACAAATCTGATCCGAGCCCCTCCCCCAGAGAATAATCAGTCTATACAGATCAATGATTGGCTTCTTTACTTGAAGGCAGGGCTTACTTTTCTAGAGCAGCCATACTGACCTTTAAACTTTTACCCATTCAAAATAATATGACTGACACGTCTTGTATATCATTGTTTCCCAACCCTGTTCCTAAAGGCACACCAACATTACACATTTTCAACCTCTTCCTAATCAAACATACCTAAATCAACTCATTAGAAGAGACTCCAAAACCTGAAATGAATTAGTCAGATAAAGGAGACATGCAAAATGTGTACTGTTGGTGTGCCTCTACGAACAGGGTTGGGAAACACTGTTGTATGTTCTATAGTTTTTGGCTATAACTACTAGACACGCTCCTTACTGCTGATTGGCTGCAAGTATGTTTTAATACTCAATCCAACAGTGTGGTCAAAAGTGTTCATATATTGTTGAGTGCACCTTTAATTGGCACTGAAGATGAATTATCCAGACCTGATGTCAATGTCTGCTGCCTGGATGGTGTTGAAGAGCAGCTCCGCCACTCCGACTCCCTCCACATTAACCAGGTGCGGCTGGAAAAGTGCCTCCGGAGCCCCGAATCTCTCGCCTCCAACCCTTATCATCCGCCCGTCTGGTAACTGTGAGTGAAAAATCAGTAACTTATTTTACATCTTGTAAAAAGGGGCATAACAGATCCAATTTAACAATTTTTACACATTTACAGTACTGTGCAAAAATCTCCAGTTCATTTGTTGTTTTAGTGAGGGTATAATGACATTATATATTACTTCTCATTCTCTTTATTAAAATACAACTAGAAAATAGTTGGATTTTTCGGGGTCTAATTGTTTAAGACATATGAAAGAAAGAGTGAGAGAATTCTGTCTGAATTGATGGGATTGTGAATGCTGAAAAGTACAGACAGGTTTTAATTCATCATGTAATTCCTACTAGAAAGCACATCATTTGTAATAGTTTTACAAGCCCAAATCAGAAAAAGTTGGGCCAGTATGGAAAACGCAAATATAAAAATAAAGTAGTAATTTCTAAATTTACTTATTTACTGTATTTCATTGCAGACAATACAACAAACATTATTTAATGTGTTCCTCATGTGTTTTATTGTGGTTTTGTTTTTTTCGGTTTTTCAAAATAAACACGTATTTAAATTTTGGTTTTTGCAACACATTTCAAAAAAAGTTGGAGCAGTAAAGCATTTACCACTTTGTAATGTTGCCATTCCTTTTCACAACACTTAAAAGCAGTTTAGGGACTGAAGACACCAAGTGATGAAGTGGTTCAGGTGTAATTTTGTCCCATTCTTCCTGCAAACAAGTCTTAAGGTGAGCAACAATACGGGGTCTTAGTTGTTGAATTTTGAGTTTCAAAATGCGCCACACATTCTCTATTAGAGACAGTTCGGGACTGCAGGCAGGCCAGTCAAGTTTGTGTATTATCTTCCTCCACAGCCAGGACTTTGTAATGTGTGCAGAATGTGGTTTCCCAGATGCCTCAGAGCCCAGAGAATTCGATGGTGCTTCTGGACATTGTTAATATAGGGCTTCCTTTTGGCACAGTACAGTTTTAACTGGTATTTGTGGATGCAACTATGTGTTGTGGTACTTGACAAAGGTTTGGTAAAGTAGTCCTGAGCCCATGTAGAGATATCGCTTATAGATGAATGAGGATTCTTGATGCAGTGCCGCCTGAGGAATCGGAGATCACGGTAGATCAGCTTAGGCTTGTGCCCTCGTCCTTTACTCACTGAAATGTTTCTGATTTGGGGTTGTATTTTTCAGCATTATAATAGTCCCAAACACACTGCTAATGTAATGAAATCATATTCAGAGAAAAAAAACAGCTGAAGAAACAAAGACAGTCATGAAGTGGCCTTCACAGAGTCCAAACCTGAATATTATATACAGTACGTATAGGCAATATTATAGGCAGTATGAGATTCAGCTGGAGAGAAAAAGAAACATAGAAGATGCTAAATCTAAGGAAGAACTCTTAGAAATGCTGAAAGATGCTTGATATTAAATAGCACATCATTTCAGAAAAGACTCAACAAAAAAGTTGGTGCTAAAGAGTTAAACACACTTTTGATGATAGTCTTTTGAATCCAAAAGTAATTTTGTTCTGAATATTGTGTACATATTTCCCATGTTTTTTGTTTGTAAATTAAAGCTTTAGTTCACCCAAAAGTAAACTTCACTTCCATACCTTTTAGATAGATAGATTTGTGCAAATGTCCTCTTAAAGCTTGTGGTGGACTTTTTTGACTTTTACAGGAGGGCTCATCATTTTGTCTTCAACTCTACCAGGTATAACTTTGACTTCTTAATCAACTGTAAGTGTATTTGGGGCTTATAAACTGTGTGTTTACCGTGTAGGACTCCACCAGGACTGTGGTCTCATTGGCCAGTTGCTGTTCCTGCTCAATGTTGTAGCCGACAAAACACAGCTTCTCCTTCATCATCCGCACCGTCTCGAAGTCCGCCGTGTGGTTGAAGGCGTAGCCGCGCAGGAGCAAAAGCTGCACCAATCAAACAACAGCTCAAGATGTTTCATTTTTTCATCTTTTTTGAACACTCAGTGTCACGTTACCGGGAGGTATTGCAGACAGGACAAGGGGTAGGATCCATGTGCAGTTTATTGGTGAGATATCGTGCAAAAACAGGAACAGAAAGTAACAAAATAACAAAACAACAAACTATGATCGGGAACTAAGATATAACATGAGCAAAACATACCATACAATACCAACTAAAACAAGACAACTGAGAACAACAATCGACTGAGCAAAGACAAGACGGGTCCAGGGTGTATAAATAGTCCAAACAATGAGTAGTGATCGGATGCAGCTGTGTGTGTGATGAGTGGAAGTGGAAACCGGGTGTGTGTGGCGGAATGATGGGAATTGTAGTTTGTGATGATTTGTAGTTCATGATGAAATGTAGTTCACCAGCGATCTCTTAAGTCCTTGATCGCTGGTGAACATGACACTCAGCAATTTGGAATTGGTTACACTCAACCTAAATTGCATATTGTGATTTATTTTCAAGGGATAGTTCACCCAAAAATGAAACTTCTGTCATCATTTATTCAGCGGGGTAAGCAAAATCAACTGTTTTTATTATTTTTTTTGATTATTATGCTTATCGCACAGGCAGATTATTTAGCTTGTTTTAAGCAGAAACTCTGAAAACATTTTCTAAAAGAAAACAATATTTTTTATTTGTCTAAAAAATGCAGTAACACTTTATTTGAAGGGGGTGTTCGTAAGACTGTCATTAAAGCTTTATTGTCAGGACACGTCATGAATGCGAATGAGATTTTTTGCATGCTTATAACAACTGTTATTAAGTCTTTTTTGCTCATTTATGACATTTTAAATGCAAACATGACATTGACATAAATACATCACAACCTGCTTTTGTCTTGGTAATGTCAAGTTGTCATGACAAAGACAACAAAACTTGTCGTAAACATGATTGTCATGAAGCCATTATAAATATGTCATAAATTTTATAACAGTGTTATTAATCTTTTTTTGACCTCAACTACAGTGGTACAAGCTGAATTTGTCATTGTAATGTCATTAAATATGAATGACGCTGTTAAAAATGATTTGACACTTTTATTGGCACATTTTAATGAAACAAAGACTGTCATGAAATAACCTCCACAGAGTCCAGACCTGAATATTTTATACAGTATGTATAGCCAATATTACTCTTTGCCTATACAGTATAACAGATTGTTCCACTGAAAAAAATGATCAGAAAAATATTCAAGACACAATTATAATGGCTTCATGACAGTCATGTTTATGACAGATTTATGACAAGTTTTGTTGTCTTGGTAATGTCAAGTTGTCAGCTTGTGATGTATTTGTTTATGTCACATTGTCATAACAACCAATCATCTTTGCATTCAAAAACATCATAACTGAGTGAATGACACTTAATAACACTTGTTATAAGCATGCATAAAATCTCATTCATATTCATCACGTGTCATGTCATGATTATAAAGGTTTCATAAGTCTTATGAACACCTCCTTCAAGTAAAGTGTTACCAAAAAATGCTTCTTTATTTAAGAATTTTGTAGATATTTAGACAAGGCAAAACCTCTAGGTAAGATTTTATTTTGCGTTGTAGGCTATGCAGAAACTGTAGCATTACTAATTGCCTTTTGTCTATGCTAAGAACAGAACGGTCACCTTGATCAGGTAGCGAGTGATGTCCCGTCCTGCGATGTCCAGCCGGCGTGTGAGATGCGGGAGAGAGAAACCCTCATAAACAGGACAGATGTGGGTCACTCCATCTCCTGAGTCGATCACCACACCGGTCAACAAACCTGACACACAAACACAGCGCAGGTCAGAGACGCTTGATGTTTCTCATTATTAAAGGAGACCTATTGTGCATTTTTTTACAAGATGTAAAATAATGTCCCTAGAGTGTGTGTGTGAAGTTTCAGCTCAAATTACCACACAGATAATGTTTTATAACTCTCTGAAACGGACCCTTTTAGGCTTTGATCCAAAATGTGCTGTTTTGGTGACTGTCGCTTTAAATTCAGATTAGATTGTGCTCTTTTCAAAAGAGGGAGGAGCTACAAATGGCTATTGCTCAGTGAGTTTGTTACTAATGGGCGGGGCTTTCCCCCGGGAGAATGTCAATCAAAGTGTTTCTGCAGACGGTTTTTATCAAGTCTGATTATAAACAAATAGAATTAATTAATTTTACCGTTAGAAGCTGGTTATATTTACACACTGCCTTAAAAATAAACTTGAATTTAATTGAATTGAAAGGAATAAAATTAAATTAACTTAAAATTTGCAGTTGAAAGGTCATTATTGTGAAAAGTGCTTTAAAAATAAACTTAACTGAATTTAATTTAAGTTAATTTAGTTGAAAGGAATGTAATTAAATTTAATTAAATGAAATGAAGTGAACTTTATTTATAAACTAATTTCGAGAGGATCACGTGCTTATGATTGAACACAGCTGGTTATCCATTATCCAATTTCTGATTCACCAATCAGACAATTCCTAAGCCACTATAAATACCCTAAGTTCCATACCACAGTCATCTTCGTTTTGAAGAATCCCCCCTTCCACCCCTACTCCTCCTCCTTTCCTAGATGGGTGGCACGGTGGCCCAGTGGTTAGCACTGTTGCCTCACAGCAAGAACGTCACTGGTTCTAGTCCTTACCAAGCCAGCCAACGTTTCTGTGCGGAGTTTACACGTTCTCCCCGTGTTTACGTGGGTTTCCCCCAGTTTCTTCCCACCACCCAAAAACTTGCAACTTAAGTTAATTGACTAATCCAAATCTGCAACAAAGACATGCTTCTAGTAGTTATCTCTTAAGAGCAATCACTATCTGTTCATTAGCAACTACAGCAGGGGAGTTTCGAGATCTACCTGAGCTCAAACTCCCCTCTCGCCTTGCAAACGGGAGGCAGCCCCGGGCTCGAGGATCTTATGAGCTCAGGGCTCTCTCCCGGGATAGCATGCCAAAGAAGCTTTATAATCAATCATCAGCTTAGTGTGAACTCTTGAAATTAATTTAAATTAAATTGAAAGGAATTCAATTACATTTTGCAGTTGAAAGGTAATTATTGTAAAAAGTGCTTTAAAAATAAACTTGAATTTGATTAAATTGAATTAAATTAAATTAAATTGATTGGAATTGAATACCCTGTGCGTAGAGTGTCAGCACGGCCTGTATGGCGACGTAGATGCCGTGGAAGCGGTAAGTCTCGAACATGACCTCTGCGATCTTCTGCCGGTTCTTCATAGGGTTCATGGGCGGCTCCGTCAGCAGCACCTTGCAGTCGGGAGGGCTGATATTGAGCCGCTGCGGGCCGAAGGTGTAGTCCCACAGGTGGATCATGTCCTCCCAGTTGCGCACCATCCCATTCTCCATCGGGTATGTGACCTCCAGCATGGAGCGGCACTCACTGGCCTCATCACCCACCATCAGGTCCTGACATTTCACACAATGACTACATTTACATGGACATCAGTAATCGAATTATTTGCCTTAATCTGAATAAGACAATAATGTGATGGTGTTTACATGAGTTGCTTTTTGAATGTTCCTTTTCATGTTCCCGTTTTACATGCTATAGCACATCGATGGATTAACGTTGTTGCGTCACCCGCTATCCACGTTTCCTATGGAGTTTCATGTAATTTCGGGTGTTTCATTTTAAATTTTTTGCGACTTTAAATGCAGTTCGGCAGTTTCACTTTCATTCAGGAACATTTCATTCATGCCCTCCGTGACAAACTGAGGTGCTGGGTGCGAGTATGAAGTAAGGACTGGTGGAAGAGTGTTGTTTTATTAGAGTTGATACTGTACGCTGTATGGACTGAAAAATTCTGCATTTCGCAATGCGAGTGTCTGTGGTCCTTTTACTGATTACTTTATCCTATCGCCAAATGCAGCGAAAAGTCCTACATGATGGTAATAGTTTGATTGCGGTGTTTACATGTCTGTACTGCACTTCAATAATGTCACTAATATATGCATACTCCACATGTCTTAATTAGATTTCTGTTTAGTTCAATTATGACTTTAGTCAGATTAAGGTAATTAGGGTTGGGTACCAACTTAACCGGTATGCACCGGACCAAATCAGCATATGAATTTCGGTGCCTAATTTTGGTGCCACCGGTGCTGCGACAAGGAGCATCAAGGGGTGCATCAAAGGCACACATAGGTGCGCGTTGTGTCACACCATCTCTAAACATTTAATTCTAAACAACTTTAAGGAGTACGGATACCGTCCTCGATGTTAGCCGTTTGTTCTTGTTCTTAGCGACGTATAGAAGGCAACGCACGCAGTACAGCGCATCCTTCATCAACACGCATGATCACATTCATCAAATTTGCTTAAACTAAGTGTTCTAAAGTATATCTATATTTTACAAGCAAGGATTCTTACACAGCAACGTGAAGCAGATGCTTTACGAAAGTTGCGTGTGAGGGGGAAACTTACATGGACACCAATACTGAGATTTTAATATGATTAAGACAATAATCTGATCAAGAGTCTACCATGTAAACAGCTATTTTTGATGTTCCTGAATGAAAGTGAAACTGCCGAACTGCAGTTAAAGTCGAAAAATAAAAAATGAAACACTCGAAATTACATAAAACTCGGAGGAAACGTGGATAGCGTGGTGATGTAATGACGTTAATGGATCGATGTGCTATAGCATGTAAAACGGGCTCATGAAGGAACATTCAAAAAGCAACTCATGTAAACATCATTCATTCATTTTCTTTTCGGCTTAGTCCCTTTATTAATCTGGGGTCGCCACAGCGGGATGAACCGCCAACTTATCCAGCATATGTTTTACGCAGCGGATGCCCTTCCAGCTGCAACCCATCACTGGGAAACTCATGTAAACAGCTTAATCATATTATTGTCTCATTCAGATTAAGGCAAATCATTAGATCACTGATGTCCATGTAAACGTAGTCACAAGCCCCAACGCCAGAAAAAAGGTGTTCCCTGATTTTGATGACAGCCTTTCCAGAGGTTAATAGTAAGCTAATGTAATGTTAATTGCATAATGCATCTCCTAAATTCATGCTAACAAACAAATGATCAAATGAAATATATTAATGCAATTCAAATATATAAAATGAATTGATGTATACTTTAAACTTTAATTATATTGTTCAATTAAAATGATCAAAATTTATTTTTTTTGTCAAATAAAAGATTTTTCTAGAGTCATCCACCGTAATTTTGTGGCTCAAAAGTATCAGTTCAGGCACCGTTTTGGCACCAGTACCGTTTTAAAAGTATCGATTTAGCACCGGTATCGAAATAACCCCAAACGATACCCAACCCTAAAGGTAATCAAAAATCGCTGTTTATGTTGTAGACTCTTTATCAGAGCATTGTCTTAATCATAATAAAATCAAAGTATTGTTGTCCATGCAACGTACTCAATGAGTAAATAACTAGTGAATTAATAATGGTATCTAGCCGGTTGTTATCGCAGAATAAAACCTAACAGGTTTATTGGAAGCAAGATATAAAGTCCAGCACTGTTGTATAAAGCTGAAGGGTTTATTCTGCGAAATTAACCATCCTGGATGTACTTTATCCCGCTTATTACATGGCTACTTGCTTCAAAACATTAAAAAACTAGACACAAAACAATGCTCTGAGCCGTTATAGTTAATTAATCTTTAATTAAACGCAAAGCTGACAGAAACGAGAACAGATAAATGGAGTATACACTAACCTGCGCATTATTCAGACACAAGATGGCGCCAAACAGTCAACAACACAAAGCTGACCTACATATTATTCATTCACAAGACGGCTCATTCTGATGGCTCAGTGATTAGTACTGTCACCTCACAGCAAGAAGGTCGCTGGTTCGAGTCCCGGCTGGGCCTGTTGGTGTTTCTGTGTGGAATTTGCATGTTCTCACAATGTTAGCGTGGGTTTCCTCCGGGTGCTCCGGTTTCCCCCACAGTCCAAACACATCCGCTATAGGTGAATTGGATGAACTAAATTGGCCGTAGTGTATGAGTGTGTGTATGAGTGTGTGTGTGAATGTGAGAGTGTATGGGTGTTTCCCAGTACTGGGTTGTGGTTGGAACGGCATCCGCTGTGTAAAACATATGCTGGAATAGTTGATGGTTCATTCCGCTGTGGCGACCCTTGATAAATAAGGGACTAAGCCGAAGGAAAATGAATGAAGATGGTGCTAAATAGTTAAATAACATGGAAACAAGCAGATACATATGAATGTGGATGTAAGTTTATGGATGTCAACATATTCAAACATCATCAGTGTGAATATCTGAAATTTTCTCTTACTTTTTTCTGTGTCTACATGTATTTTATTTGTATGTCTGTGTGTTTGGAGAACTGACAGCTCACCTTGATCTCTATGTTCCCGACTTTAGTATCTGAGCGAATGATGGGTCGACCCACCAGCGCAGGGAAGATGTGATCGGGGAAATTGGAGCCTGCGAAACCACACTTGACAAACTGCAGACAAGATGCGAGAGAAGACCAGTAAACAATGGTGAGTAAAACACCAAACTCAGCTCTGCTTCCTGGTACAGCGATGTAAACCTTTCTGCACTAATCTGTACATGATGAATCAGAAATACTCACATAGATATTCACAGAAACAGGTATGCTAGTGTTTTTGTTAATGAAAATATAAGTGCATCTGCAATCCAACTCAAGCTCCTGTCAAATGTGCATTTTAAAACCTTGAAAATCTTAGTGTAACATGCATATGGGTAGTAAAAATGTTTTTTTGTAAAACAACATTTTTGAAGAAGAAAATTCTATATTTATGTAGTTTTAACCCTCAAAGTGTATTTATTTCCTGTGTACTACTCTTGTGGTCAACCATTTATAGAATAATTGTAAATACAGCAGTCTCGTCTATCAAATCTGAGCTTTATTTTGTATTTTCTATTGGATTCGGCTCAGGTGATTGGCTGGGCCATTCTACAGCTTGATTTTCTTTCTCTGAAAGCATTTGAGAGTTTCCTTGGCTGTGTTTTGGATCATTGTCTTGCTGAAATGTCCACCCTGGTTTCATCTTCATCCTCCTGCTAATGTAGATGTTGGACTGAAGCAGCTGATATTCAATTACACTGAGGAAGGGCAGAGGGTTGCTGAAGAACTACTGAGAGATTTCAGCTGCTGTCTGGGCTTTCACTGCTGAACTACACCTGCCTTTCTTCATGCGTTCAATACCTTTTTCCTTGTGTCGTTTAATTTTATTACACAAAACTTCATTTGTAAACTAACTGGATTTGTTTTCTGTCCATATATGGATTTCTTTGGTTGTTACCAACATCTGGTGAAAATTTCAAGACGTCACCTTGGTGACCCCACTGTGTTTATATTCATTCATTCATTCATTTTCTTTTCGGCTTAGTCCCTTTATTAATCTGGGGTCGCCACAGCGGAATGAACCGCCAACTTATCCAGCATATGTTTTACGCAGCGGATGCCCTTCCAGCTGCAACCCATCACTGGGAAACATCCATACACACACTCATTCACACACATACACTACGGACAATTTATCCTACCCAATTCACCTATACAACATGTCTTTGGACTGTGGGGGAAACCGGAGCACCCGGAGGAAACCCACGCGAACACGGGGAGAACATGCAAACTCCACACAGAAATGCCAACTGACCCAGCCGAGGCTCGAACCAGCGACCTTCTTGCTGTGAGGCGAACGTGCTACCCACTGCGCCACCGTGACGCCCCTGTGTTTATATATATATACATTTTTCTCATACAAATGAGTAAAAAATGTGTTTACTTCTCAGTTATACATTAATGATGTGTTTTCGGAGAAAGTAAGTGTGTTAGTGTGTGACCATTAGGTCTGTTCTATACTGTTCTGTCCTATTCTATTCTACTGTTCTGTTCTATCCTGTTCTGTTCTGTTTTGTTCCATTCTATTCTACTATTCTGTTCTATTTTGTTCTATTCTATTCTACTGTTCTGTTCTATACTGTTCTGTTCTATTCTATTCTATTGTTTTGTTCTGTTCTATACTGTTCTATTCTGTTCTGTCCTATTTTATTGTACTGTTTTGTTCTATTCTGTTCTATTCTATTCTATTGTTCTGTTCTATTATATTCTACTGTTCTGTTCTATTCTGTTCTGTTTTGTTCCATTCTATTCTACTATTCTGTTCTATTCTACTGTACTGTTGTCTTCTATTTTTGATGTTCTGTTTTGTTGCTTCCTCAACCCCCTCTAAACCTCCTCAGTTCCTCTAAATCTTCAGCTCAGGAACATCTAAACTTGTACACACACACACACACACACACACACACACACACACACACACACACATACACACAGAGCGAGCAAACTTTCAAGCACTTCCTCATTTATGTCCAATAACAGTGGATGTTTTCTCCTGCCACCTTTTAAGGTGAAGTGAGGCGCGTTTCTGTCGGGTTCAGACGTGTTCAGACAGAGTTGAGCAATGCAGCAGGTCTGAGCTGGAGAAAACACCACACGTTCAGCACTCAAAACACCCCCAATCCACCTACATGCCTTCAGCACTGGGGAAAACTATCCGTATTCACTTATATATACATCATACATATACTTATATTACATATATACAGTGCCTATAGAAACCTTAACTCACATTACACCCTGCTTTTGCAAAAGACCTTCGGTATAAAGTTGTAGAAAGTCACAGATTAGAAGAAGGCTACAAAATCATTTCAACGGCTGAAAGAGTTGTTGGAATGTGATTTGATTTCAGGCTATATGACAAATAAAGTCCTTATTTCAAAGGGGTATGATGATTTAATATAGGCACTGTACATATATACATGTCCATTTACTGTACATGCACTTCTGAAGGCAAAGTTTCCTTCCTGCTTCATTTGAACACAAACTAAATGCTTAGTTTTGGTCGTGTTTGAGTTGTTTACACCAATCAGAATTGGGTCAAATATAGACAACCCCAAAAACAGGGTTACATTTGTTTTTGCAATACATCTGTAATCATATTTTCTTAATTTTAAGTTAAAATAACAGCATCTTTTATTAAAGTCTAGACACTGTGCATCATTTAAAGGTCAGCGATGTTCTCTGGAAGCAGTAGTTATATACAGTCAAGCCTGAAATGATTCACACCCCTGGCAAACTCTGACTTAAAGTTTTTCCTCAGATGTAAATAAAAGCTGAGAAATCTTTTTTTGTTCCACAATGATGCCTCTTGTACATCGTCTTGTTATCTTTTGGGGGAAGTCTGTGTCATTTCTGCTCCCAAAAACAAACTTGCTGGTTGAATAAATGTAACTTTAATTCAGAATTTGCAAGGGGTGTGAATAATTTCGGGCTTGACTGTATATTATAGTAACTATATGGTAAATGTCTTACCCCAGTGCCATTGTCGCAGACGATGACTTTCCTCCCTGCGCTGTCCATGATGGGGAACTCTCAGGAACACAGATACGACTGACTGACACATACACACACACACACTCACTCAGAGAGAGACTCCACCTTCAGTCCCACAGATACAGTGAGCACACCCTGCTTTCAACATCCACATTTTTTACCCATTTCTCTGTGAATGTGAACAGTATATGCAGTCATGTGCAAAAGTTTGGACACCCTCATTTGTCCATATCAGTACATATACAAAGATCTGATCTGTGGCAGGTCTTCCTATCAGGCAAAATCAACTTTTGTTAGCTCTTTGCATTACATTTTACATTTAGGGCCAGTGTTGGGATAAATTACTTTTGAAAGTAATGCGTTACAATATTGAGTTACTCCCCAAGAAGTAACTAGTTGCGTCACTTAGTTACTTTGGTAACACTTTAAAATAACTACACATGTATGAATCATTTATTAACTATTAGCAAATAGTTAATTCATTATTTGTTGAGCATAAACTCGACATTATTAGACATTAATAAGCAGTTTATAAATACAGCTACAAATGGCCTATTCTTGACTTCTAAGCACATGTATAATGTGAGTAATGATTGTATTTTCATACTTTGTTCAATTTAATTCAATTCAAGTCATGTTTATTTCTATAGCGCTTTTCAAAATGTAGATTGTGTCAAAGCAGCTTAACATAGTTCTAGTAGAGTCCAGATTTCAGAGTTGAAGTTCAGTTTAGTTTAGTTCAGTGTGGTTTAAATTTCACTGCTGAAAGTTCAAACACCGTAGAGCAAATCCACCGAAGCACAGCTCCACAAGTCCCGATCCGAGCAAGCCAGTGGCGACAGTGGCGAGGAAAAAAAACTTCACCAATTGACAAAGTGAAGGGAAAAAAAACAAAACCTTGAGAGAAACTAGGCTCTGTTAGGCACGACCATTTTTCATCTGGCCAAACTTCCTGTGTGGAGCTGCAATCTAGGCGCTGGAGGCTGAAGAAGCTGGACGACCATCGTGGAGAAGCTGCAGGTGTGAGTAGGGCACCGGTGGGAGGTCAGGCTGGCCCACAGGATCAATGTGGGGACTCGTTTATCACAGTGGTCATTCAGGAATCAGTCTCATGCACTCCATTACCCCATGACGACCACAGCATCAGCTCAGGATTCGACCTGGTCCAGGATTATGGATACCTTGGGATCATCTCTTCACAGGTCTTGGATCGCATCAATGGCGCTGCATAGTCTCTAGGGGCCTCGGGATGAGTATCCCCAGGTGGAAATAGAATAAAGAAAATAATTAGCGTAGCTGCTGTTCATAGTGTATTTAAACGAGATGCAAAAATGTGTTTATACATTCAGTGTTATAATGATTAATTTTTCATTACTAAATGAAGTATTGCATTATTTACAAACCAGTTGTATTTAAGAGTAGTTGGTGGTTTTTAAGATCATTAAGAATGAGTTAGTAAATGATTAATAAACTATTGAAATTAACATTTATATATCTGATTATGGGTGGCGTGGTGGGTAGCGCTGTCGCCTCACAGCAAGAAGGTTGCTGGTTTGAGCCTCGGCTGGGTCAGTTGGCAATTTTGTGTGGAGTTTGCATGTTCTCCCTGTGATCGCGTGGGTTTCCTCTGGGTGCTCCGGTTTCCCCCACAGTCCAAACACGTGGTATAGGGGAACTGGGTAGGCTAAATTGTCCGTAGTGTATGTGTGTGAATGGGAGTGTATGGATGTTTTCCAGTGATGGGTTGCAGCTGGAAGGGCATCCGCTGCGTAAAACATATGCTGGATAAGTTGGCGGTTCATTCCGCTGTGGCAGCCCCTGATTAATAAAGGGACTAAGCCGAAAAGAAAATGAATGAATGAATGAATGAATCTCCATATATTTACTTGTATGGTATAAATTCTGCTGTGAGTAGATGTGCAAAAACAGCACAACATAGGTGTGTGTGTACAGCGTGCTTTGTAATGGCATTTGTGTGTGGCTCATTCATCGTTGGATGAAAGTTTAATAACCTTCACAACAAATACATCAAATAAGCATTGAGAAACTTCCTGGTTCAGTCTTACTGTGGTATTTGTGATCTCTGCTTCATCGTCTCTGAGTTGTCTGTCATTTTGCTGTGTTTATCTGACATCTGACGCTGGGTTTCACAGTCTGTAGCAACATACCCAAAGAGTGGGCGGAGTAAACCTACTTTGAGTGGGTGGGGCGAACCAGCTCATTTGCATTTAAAGGCATAGGCGCAAAACAGCTAAAATTCCCTCTGACCAAAAATTGACATTTTCAACAGGGTATAATAAATGATCTGATGGATAAAACGTCACAGACACCTTCTGGAGACACCAAAGACTTATTTTACATCTTGTAAAAATGGACAAAATAGGAGCCCTTTAAAATTTGGGAAATAAAACCTCAATATATATCATGAACAGAAATAAGTCAGGCAGTGCTAATCAAATATACAATTTTATGTTTTGTACCCGTACGTATGATATTGTACTTCATTGTACATTTTTTTCTTACAGTGAATTATTACATTATATTATTATATTATATTATTTATTATATTATACTTTATTATCATTATTTATTACATGTAATAAAGCCTCCGTGAATACAGAATCCAAAACACTTCTCTTTGCTTCAAAAATAATTTCATTTATTTGAAAATCGCAACAAACAGAGAATGAAAACAAGACAGTCCAGTTCTTCATGTGACAATGGGGAGCAATATGGGTGTGAAAATGACCAATTCTGGACGTTTCGATGTCGTCCTCAAAGTTGTAGGCACATAAAAATGACTTCAGACTGGATTAGCTGAAATATACGGAAAGATGTGTCGTTTTTTTTGAAAACGCTAAAGAGGAAACCTGTTCGATAACAGTGTGTGGTGGCGCAGTAATCATGGTATATTTCAAGAAAAGCAGCATTAATTTCCTCATTTATTCACATTCAAGCGGCTCTGAACTTTACTTTTTCTCTTGAACACAAAACTAAATATTCTGAAGAATGAAAAAGCAGCAATTGACATCCATAGTAGGAACAAAAAATACTATGGAAGTCAATGGCTGTTTTTTTCCCCAACATTCTTCAGTATATCTTCCTCACGAAACTCTAACAGGGTTTAAATTTTCACTTTTGGGTGAACTGTCCCTTTAATTTATGTTAATCCAGACTACATCTTTATATTCCAGTGGGAGGCGGCAACATATCAACAATAACAACAACAAAAATAAACAAATAACAGACCTAATCGCTTAATCTACACTCTATTCTTATGAAAACCAAGAGCAGCAAGTTAACATCTAGCGTCTGTTTCCAATACGTCCCTTTTTTAAGCATGCAGGCCAGAGCAATTTCTCTGCTTCTGACAGATGTGCTAGTGCTACAAACTGCGTCGCATACAAAATTTGCATAATGCGTCCTGGATTATGATATGTTTGTGCCACCTGAGTATTAATGTGATTAAAAACAGCCAGTAGCTACGTTTCCATCCAAAGACGTGAATTAGATTTATCTGCAAAATTGCAATATTGCATAAAACATTTGCGAATAAAGCAGCGTTTTCATCCAATGAGTGAAAGAGAACAAAATCGTCACTTCCTGATAAACTGGAGCCAAATATCGGACAGAAAAATTTAGTTTTCTGCATTAGGAGAAGCCACTGTGGGCTTTTTTATTCTCTAATAAATGAGTTGCGCCTCAGAAGATGAAACACAATGAACACAATGCGGTGGCTTTTGGAGGCGTGAGACGCACTTTGGGAGTGCAGACAGATGCTCAAGACAGTTCTGGAGGTAATATTAATATAATAATAATAATACTGAACCACTGTGATGACAGACTTTGGCTAAGGGGTTTTAGAAAGACCAAAACAACATTTCAGATCTTTTACAATGTGCTGGAAACGCTGCTTATTACGTCCAATCATGCACATGTTTATCATCACATGATCTTTTAAATCAAAATCACAAGACTTTTTAGATGCACATGCTGGAATTTACATCTTTCCATCGTAGTTTATGCACATTTTATCTTATTAGATATAAAGTTGATCCTACTCAAGTTTTTTCAAAATTGATGCGCATCTTGGTATTTCCGTTAAAGAGCCCCTATTATGGTTTTTGAAAATGAGCTTCCATGCAGTGTGTAACACAGCACTAAGTGAATGAAAACATCCAGCTGAGGGTTAAATCTGAAAGTGCACAGTGTTTAAAACTACTGATTCTTTAAGGAAATAGTCAAATCAGAGTCAAATAAATGAATCGTGTTGGGTTCGGATCTTTTGCCTGAACGTTGATACGGTACATCACCAAATATGTAGTACCAGATCCAGTAAAATGTGAACGCGCCTTTCCCTTCAGACACTAGCGGAGGGTTAAAGGGTTAAAATTCATTTTCACAACAATACCACAGTATAGCCAACCGTGTGCTGTGTGTGTTCCTGTTTGCTATTAGAGGAAGGAGCAGCAGAGACTATTATGTATGGGACTTTGTCAGACTTTGACAGGGACTTTGTCAGTAACTGTTACAGTTCACATGGACCAGTTTTTTCTTTCTCCGGATCATAACATGTAAGTGTAATTAAAATTGTTGCCTCGTTTTGTGTAGTTTGCAAAATATGTTTAATTGTGTGTTATAAGTTGTAATCGCTTCGCGCGGCTTGTAATCACTTATCTATTATAGATCAGTGCTTGTAAACTATTCAATTCAATTCAATTCATCTTTATTTCTATAGCGCTTTTACAATGTAGATTGTGTCAAAGCAGCTTCACATAGAAGATTATAGTGAATTGGAATGGTGTCCGTTCAGTTTTTAGAGTTTAAGTTCAGTTCAGTGTGGTTTAATTTTCACTGCTGAGAGTCCAAACACTGAAGAGCAAATCCATCGATGCGCAGCTCTACAGGTCCCGAACCATGCAAGCCAGTGGCGACAGCGGCGAGGAACCAACTTCACCAATTTGCGAAAGTGAAGGAAAAAAAAAACCTCGAGAGAAACCAGGCTCAGTAGGGCACGACCATTTCTCCTATGGCCAAGCGTCTTGTGCAGAGCTGCAGTCTAGGCGCCGGAGGCTGGTGAACGCTGGACGACAGAGAAGACTGTGAAGTATGTCTCTACACTTATTTAATTTAATCTTGTACTCTTCCTTATTGGTTTTACTAATGTGTAGGTTTGTGATGAGCTTTAATTAATGACTTGATTTGAGATTATTAATTAATAAAGGTGTTTGTTTAATAATGCCTTGTGTCATACGAGCACTTAATCCAGAAGAAGAATGGGGTTAAAGGTCAAACTGTTGTGTAGAAGATGATTTGAACTAAAAGGGACTGCAATGTGTGATATGAGTAAAACATTGTGTTGATAAAGGAGTATTTTCTCAACGAACTGATAATTAAGTAGCGGCTTGGAGCCGGAAAAAGCATTCCACACGTCACCATTTAAGGTATACGTACCTCTATAAATGTAGATCAAGAGGCCGCCCTCTAGTGTACATAAGGTGATATGGTCAGTGTTCAAACCTGCTAAGAGATGTCAAGCCTTAGCAGAAACTCACCCTACAGGGGGCGCTAATGAGGGTTGATCCCTGTGTATCTATCCATCTATCTATTATATATATAATATGTGTGTGTGTTATTAAGCAAAAGGTGTGGAAGTTTATTTGCCTATATTTTCTGCACAAATCAAATTTAGGCACTAGCTGATGTTTACGGTTCAAGCACATACAGGAAGTGGTTATTTACATATATGTGAGCTATCTGTCTGTCTCATAGTCTGTGACCTTTGACCTGTACAGTAAATACTTAATACTTTAAAAGCTTAAATGCTCTTTCGTAGTGTCCAAATGATGAACATTGACTTAATAGGTGACCTTTGCTGGAAGTTGTAAGTGACCTTTGACCTGTAACTCAAACAACAAATAAATATCAATCGTCTCGTTACACACACATCTGAAAACAGGTTGTCCAAACTAGTCATGATTGTTTGACATATATAAGAAAGAAGCTGATGTCAACCTTCCAATAATTGGTCTCAAAATAATCGTTTCATTTATTATTTGTTAGAAAGTAACTTTAGTGTGACAGAGTGTAAAAGTGTTTTCCATTGATAACCTCGCAAATGGTTCTCTCTAGTGGACAAGAAAAGGAAATGTATAGAAAAGGAAGATCAATAATAAAATCCAGAAAGAGATTTTTTAAAATAAATAAATAAAGATATATATCTATATCTCTGTCTATCTATATATAATGTCCAAATAACGAACACGAAGTTGTAATGACGTTTGACCTATAACCTAAATAATGCATCTTTTTTTGTTGTTGTTACTTGAATAAATCAATGCTGTCGTTCACCTCTTGCGTCTGTCTGTTTGTTTTACAAATATAGCCAAAGAAATCTATTAAAAAATAGCTTATTATTAAATCTCGTTGAGTCCGCCAAAACGACTCAGTCAAATATCATAAGCCCCCCCCCCCCCCCCC
>CAIGQV010000818.1:33097060-33112658 GCA_903798115.1 Danio jaintianensis | reverse complement strand
TCGGATCACGAGTCCAACACTCTAACCACCAGGCCACGACTGCCTACAAACTGCGCCACCCACTACTTGTGCTACCCACTGCGCCACCGTGCAGCCCATATGATTAAATTATTAAATTATTTTTTTTTATAATAATATATATTTATGTTCTTATAATTATATATAGTAGTTTATTAAATAATAATTTAATAATTATTTTAAATTATTAATTATTTAATTTAATATAAATATTTAATAAATAATTAATTTAAAAAAATTTATAATCCAGAATAAAAGCTTGTCTTTACATAAACTGTGCATATTTATTTTGTGCACAGTAAAAAATACACATGCAAAATAAATAATTAATTATAATTATTTATATATATATATATATAAATGAGAAAATGTTTGTTTATATTAAGAAATTAAATATGTATATTAAAAATATATGTATAGATATATTTGTAAACATTTTAGTTTTGTATTTATATATGTTTTATTTATGAGCACAATATTTATACTTTTTTAGTTGCAATTTTGGATGCGATTAATCATAATTAATTATAACTAATATTAGTGCTGTCAAAGGATTAATTATATTTAATTATTATTTATATCAAATAATGATTTTATGTTTTTGATACCAGTTCTGCTTACCAATTCTGCATTTTTTTTAATAAAATACAGTGAAAAACGTATACACTGTAAAATATTATATGCTCAGTTAGTCATGACAACATATGTTTTTAGTTCATTGTAAGTTCATCATGTTCTAACTTAATTTTATAAGTTACACAAGCTGTTTTAAGTCAGTTTAACATAATACAAGTTCAATGGACTCATAAGGTTAATTTGATTCAGTTTAAAAATTCAAGGCAACCAGTATTTTTCACAGTGTACTGTAAAACATTATTTCAGTTTAAATTTAACGATGTTACAATTTATTTATCCCTGTGAAACAAAACTGAATTTCCAGCATCATTATTGCAGTCCCCAGTGTCACGTGATACTTCAGAAATACATTTCTTTCATTATCTATGATCGCTTACGAATAAATCAATAAATCAAACTTTTTCTAAACTGCAATAAACAAAACGTTACAAAATGACATGTAAATAAAAAAGTATACATGTTTGATTAGTTACTGATTTTGTCAGGTAAACATTGTCATTCAAAATAAATATATGCAACATTAAGAACCTAAAAATACAATACACACATTATTTTACCCTACAAAACGACCAAACAGACTATGCAAAACATTAAAAGTAATCAAAAATATGACATTTAAACAAAAAGCGTACATTTTAAATTATTTAGTTATTGATTTTGCCAAATAAACACTAATTCAACATTAACAACAACCTAAAAAATACAAAGCATTCCCCCCCCCCCCCCCCCCCTCCCCCCCAAAACAAGCTAGTTTGCTCCAGTTTCTACAGACAGATTTAAAAAAACACAATGACAGCAAATTAATGAAATGCAAATGTATGCACAATATGCTTATTAATGAGCTGCTCTTTGTTTATATGCTTTTGTCCGGCGCGTGAGTTATGATCCGATAAGCCCAGTTCATATATGAAGTGTCTCTTCGCATTATTTCCAGTGTTTGCGGTGGAAAAGCCACTTGGCATAATTAATTAGGCTTAAATTGGTCTCCTTCTGCTTAAATGAGCTGTTAACATGGCCAGCGGGCAGAAGCAGCGGGTGTGTGTGTGCGTGTGTGTGTGTGTGTGTGTGTGTGTGAAGCAGGGGGGAGCGCATGGAGGAGCACAAATCCACACAAACACTGTTAACAAGTAAATGGGTGGAGAACTAATTAGTGTTATCTGCTTATCATGGAGCATCCTCATTTACCCAAGACAAGAGTGACACACAATCACAAAAACTGTGCTTAAGGGCTGCTCTTACTCAAACACACACACATGCACGCACGCATGCACTAATGCCCTATTGCAAACAGCTAATTACAGAGTCGTTTGCAAATCAATGGTGCAGTGTTGCTGATTCCCTTCTCTATTTTACAACACACACACACACACACAAAATAAACCACCGCTTCACTTCCCCTTGTGAAGGAGAAAAGATCAACTGTTTTCACACTGGAGGAATAGGAAGAGCGCAAACACACACACACACACACACACACACACACACGTTTGATACTCTGATATAGACTTTACATTGACTTCAGTTGTTTTTACATATACATGAAACTTGATATAATAAAATATAAAAGATAAAAAAAAAACTCAAATATGGAAACGACAATACATAATAATTATTTTATTTATTGACATTATTTACTCATTTACATAATAATTTACTTATTGACAAAAACTTAAAATACTACATTAATAAAATGTAACGTATAAATAAAAAAAACAAATGAAAAAATTATTTTAAAAAGTTATTAAAAGTCTTGATAAATGTTTACGCACACAGACACACATAATTATATATATAGAGAGAGAGAGAGATTTAGTAACATAATATATATATATACAGCAGGGAAAATAAGTATTGAACACGTCCCCATTTCTCTCAGAAAACATATTTCTAAAGGTGCCAATGACTTCAAATTTTCCCCAGATGTTGGTAACAACCAAAGAAATCCATATATATACAGAAAACAAATCCAGTTAGTTTACAAATGAAGTTTTGTGTAATAAAATTAAACGACACAATGAAAAAGGTACTGAGCACATGAAGAAAGGCAGGTGTAGTTCAGCAGTGAAAGCCCAGACAGCAGCTGAAATCTCTCAGTAGTTCTTCAGCAACCCTCTGCCCTTCCTCAGTGTAAATGAATATCAGCTGCTTCAGTCCAACATCTACATTAGCAGGATGATAAAGATGAAACCAGGGTGGACATTTCAGCAAGACAATGATCCAAAACACAGCCAATGAAACTCTCAAATGCTTTCAGAGAAAGAAAATCAAGCTGTAGAATGGCCCAGCCAATCACCTGAGCCGAATCCAATAGAAAATACAAATTAAAGATCAGATGCAGATTGGACATTTGATAAGAGCAGTGATGGAGACAGTTCAGGTAAGTTAGCTCAGAGCCATATAAGACAGGCGTAGTATAGTATATAGAATAATACATAAACATTGTTAGCTAGTAGCTACATTATTCTGATGCATCTGGATATATTAGACTTGTTATTTATTTGTTATAATATTTACTGGAGAAAATATTCATATTTACGGTATGTTGTATACATGATAATACAATATTATGTTTGTTTTCAATAATATTCAGCAAAAAGGAATGGAATAAATGAAAGTTGTTGGAAAGTATGTATAAGGTGTCATTTATAGGTTTTGTGTTAAAGCTTATAATACTGCAACACCAATTAAATCATTTCAGATAACAAAATTATTAATTATAAGGAAAGTTCTAAATTAGATATTTCTAAGTTAGATCCACTATTGGACGTTGTTGCCATATGGCAACATATCATAAAGTATCTTTAAAAAGAAATGTCTTTACAGCACTTTAAGTTAAGCCATTCTAAGAAAAGAAAAACAGTCAAATATTTTATTTTATAGATTTATCATAATGCGTGCAGTAGAGGGTTAATTAAATATGTACATATTTGTTTCCTGTTTAAGACTTTACATAACCCGACTTCACCACTAAATCAGTTCGTGAAAGTTAGAACGACTGCTCACTAATGACATTTTGCTGTTACTAGGGGTGGTGAAAGAGGGGATTGTATTATTCCTCTCAAAAAAAGTTAATTCAGTCAGTCGGTATTTTCAGTGAAAGCTGCTAGGGAACGGAACTCCATCCCACCAACAATTAGAAGACCACTTACTTTTCGTTCTTTTCAGTTTCATGTTAAAAATTGGTTATTGACAAATCAGCATTGTCAGCATTAGTACTGTATTTTTGACACTTATTTGTACTGTTTGTCTTTGGCTTTTTTGTCCTCCTCTGCTGCCATCAATCTGTTTTTGTTTTTTGCTTTTTTATTGTATTTTATATATGATCGTGTATTGTATGTTATTATGCTTTGTTCTATTTTAGGTGTGACTTTTTTTAACTAAAACTAAATATGAGAGGCATCTGTAAGCTGACATCATCAAAAAAGCCTTTTATATAAAGTATTAAATACCTTTCAGTAGTTCAGCACTTTCACCTTCTGTCATTTCATTGTTATTACACAAAACATTTTTCAGATTTTGTTTTGTTTTATTTTTATGTTTGTATTGTTTGGATTTTTACCAAAATCTAGTTCAATTCCATGTCAACAGCTCCTTTAGAAATATTATTCCCAGGAAAAAAATGACGCGTTCAATACTTAATTTCCCCGCTGTATGTATAACATTAATATAAATTCATTCATTTATTTTCTTTTCGGCTTAGTCCCTTTATTAATCAGGGGTCGCCACAGCGGAATGAACCGCCAACTTATCCAGCATATGTTTTATGCAGCGGATGCCCTTCCAGCTGCAACCCAGTACTGGGAAACACCCATACACTCTCATACACACATATACACTACAGACAATTTAGCTTACCCAATTCACCTGTAGCGCATGTCTTTGGACTTTGGGAAATATTTGAAAAAGAAAAGAAAATTCACAGGAGGGCAAATGACTCTGACTTCAACTGTATATATATATATATATATATATATATCTTTAAATAAATCAATCAACATCGACTCAACTTAAAATTGTAAAGCAAAACTGGTGGCTGCACGCCCTTTTTGAGTTGACTCAACTTAAATCACATCAGCTAAAGTACTTGGGTGACAAGTTGAGTCAACTCAAAAAAGCTGTGCAGCAAGTTGCCTTACAATTTTAAGTTGAGTCAACTTTTTCTTTTTTTAATACCATGATTACGGTATTGACCAAAATAATCATAATTACGATATTTTCTATAATCGATCAGCCCACTGTAAAAACAATTAATGACAAAAGTCAAAACAGCAAATATTTTCATGTTGCTTTAACTTATTTTAATAAGTTGATCAGGTTTCAGCTACATTTTTCAAGTTATAGAAGTTCAACTTAATATTTTTAGTCTGATTGATGTAAGTTGAGATGACTAGAAGAGTTCATTTGATTCAACTAAAAAATTGAAGGAAGCAACTATTTATTTACAGTGTAATTGTGAAATAATCCTTAATGTAGGATTACTGTGGTTCAGAACAGATATACAGTTGAAGTCAGAATTATTCGCCCTCCTGTATATTTTCCCCCCCCAATTTCTGTTTAACGGAGAGAAGATTTAAACACATTTCTAAACATAATAGTTTTAATAACTCATTTCTAATAACTGATTTCTTTTATCTTCGCCATGATGACGGCACATCATATTTGACTAGATATTTTTCAAGATACTAGTATTCAGCTTAAAGTGGCATTTAAAGGCTTAACTAGGTTCATTAGGGTAATTAGGCAAGTCATTGTATAACGATGATTTTTTTCTGTAGACAATCAAACAAACAAATATAGCTTAAGGGGGCTAATAATATTGACATAAAATGGTTTTAAAAAAATCTAAAACTGCTTTTATTCTAGCCGAAATAAAACAAATAAGACTTTCTCCAGAAGAAAAAACATTATAGGAAATACTGTGAAAAATTCCTTGCTCTGTTAAACATCATTTGGGAAATATTTGAAAAAGAACAAAAAAAATCACAGGAGGGCGAATAATTCTGACCTAAAACAGTAGAAATAGAATAAATTATTGCGTGCATGTGCTTTATAAATGAGGTTTTAGATGCACACAATGCAGCATAAACACACACAGACACACACACACGTACACACACAGTCAGCTACTGTAAGTCAGACAGTAAATGTCCACCCTGGGCTGGATCAGCTTACTAAAGGTAACCAGCAGAGCTAATTTAAGCGTCTCTGTTCGCAGAAACTCGTCAGCGGCGGATCAGTGTCCTGTTTGTTTGTTTGTAGATTTTACATGACGTTTGGCCTTTGACACGCTGAGAAACACAGAGACTTTTCATAACATCCTTCATTACAGCATTAGGAGAGATTCATTCTGCCTTCTAGGAAAAATCGGAAAAGGTTAACTTAAGCTTTTCTAATGTGTCTCATTATCTGTATATTGTTAAAGGGATTGTTCGGCCACAAATAAACATTAGCTGTTAGTTTCCTCACCCTCAGGCCATATCAGATGATTTTTCTGCTCTCGTAGAACACTCGAGAAATGACATTTGCTGTTTGTTCAAACTACCTATTTAAAATAAGACGAAACAACACAATTCTTGAGTTTTTTGGGAGGACAACTTAATTCTTTTATGTTCAATCCACTTACATTTGTAAAAACTAATAAGCTAATTTAATTCCTTCACGCTGTCTCAACACAAATCGATTGAGTGGAACCCAACATTTTTTACAGTGAAGATTAATGTGGATTTTAAGATGAAACTGTGTGTTTTTTTGGTTTTTATTCAAATTAACAGCTATATCAGCACTTTGAGAGACATTTAAAAAAAGACATTTATGCAAACCTAAATTAATACTTGTGGCTCCTGATGACATATTGAGGTCTGTGCAGGAAACTGAGCATCAATTATAACATTAATAAACTGCTGGGCAAAGATTAATGGTGATTAATCGCATCCAAAATAAAAGTTTGTTTAGACAAAATATATTCGTGTGTGTTAAATAGATTTATTATGTATGAGTGATACACACACATACATAATAACTAAACTATTCAAAACAATTTTGTTACATATTTATATATAATTTGAATCATAAATATATATATATATATATGCATTTCATTGCAGACAGTACAACGCACATTATTTAATGTACTCCTCATGATTTTGATAGTTTTTTATCAAAATAAACACGTATTTAAATTTTGGTTTTTGCAACACATTTCAAAAAATGCTGGAGCAGTAAAGGATTTACCACTTTGTAATGTTGCCATTCCTTTTCACAACACTTAAAAATGGTTTAGGGACTGAAGACACCAAGTGATGAAGTGTTTCAGTTGTATTTTTGTCCCATTCTTCCTGCAAACAAGTCTTAAGGTGGGCAACAGTACGGGGTCTTAGTTGTCACATTTTGCACTTCAAAATGTGCCACATATTTTCTATTGGAGACAGTTCAGGACTGCAGGCAGGCCAGTCAAGTACCTGTATTATCTTCCTCCACAGCAGGACTTTGTAACATGTGCAGAATGTGGTTTTGCATTGTCTTGTTGTAAATATGCATGGGCGTCCCTGGAAAAGAAGGCAGCATATTGTGCTCCAAAATCTCTATGTACTTTTCTGCGTTAATGGTGCATCACAGAAGTGCAAGTTACCTTTGCCAAGGGCACTGACACAACCCCATACCATGACAGAGCCTGGCTTTTACACTTGTTGCTGGTAACAGTCTGGATGATCCTTTTCTTCTTTAGTCCGGAGCACATGGCGTCCATTTCTCCTAATACATACCTGAGCCCATGTGGTGATATCACTTATAGATGAATGACGATTCTTGATGCAGTGCCGCCTGAGGGATCGGAGATCACGGTTGTTCAGCTTAGGCTTGTGCCCTTCTCCTTTACACAATGAAATTCCTCCAGATTCCTTGAATCTTTTAATGATGTTATGCACTGTTGAAGGTGAAATATCCAAATGTCTTCCTATCTTTCTTTGAGGAACATTGTTTTTAAACATTTCAATAATTTTCTCACGTATTTGTTGGCAAACTGGCAATCCTCTGCCCATCTTTGCTCCTAAAGTACTAGACCTGTCTTGGATGCTGCTTATGTACCAAATTATAATTACAATCACCTGAAAGAAATCATGAGGAACACATTAAATAATGTTTGTTGTATTGTCAGCAATGAAATACAAGTCAAAGTAAATTTAGAAATCAACTAAATTCCCAACTTTGTATGATTTGGGGTTGTAAATATACACAGCACACACATATATTTTATATACACACATACGTATATTATGTCAAAACAAACTTTTATTTTGGATGCGATTAATCACGGTAAATTTTTGCCCAGACCTATGTAAACCTAATAAGTTAAGGGAACTCAAATCATTTGAGAAAATCAAGTTTAAAACTTGAAAGATTTATGAGTACTGCAAATTTACTCCATTTGAGTCCATGAAATGTTAAATAAAATTATACTGGCAGTCAAATGACAAATGAAACTTATCTCAACTTAATTAGATTAGATTTAATTAGATTTGAGTTTCTCCACATAGAAATCTGATGGCAATATATTCAAATTACACACAAGTTCATATTTGGATTTCACGTATGTAAAATATGTCATATATGCAACATATGTTATGAAATATGGCAAAAATGGTCGCTTTAATGTTTATTTATTTTTGAAAACATTGGAATTACAAATATGTACATATGTTCAAATATATTAGATATAACTGTATATATGTTCATACAGTACACTGCAAAAAGTTATAAGTCAAGTCATGTTTATTTATATAGCGCTTTTCAAAATGTAGATTGTGTCAAAGCAGCTTAACATAGTTCTAGTAGAGTCCAGATTTCAGAGTTGAAGTTCAGTTTAGTTTAGTTCAGTGTGGTTTAAATTTCACTGCTGAAAGTTCAAACACCGTAGAGCAAATCCACCGAAGCACAGCTCCACAAGTCCCGATCCGAGCAAGCCAGCGGCGACAGTGGCAAGGAAAAAAAACTTCACCAATTGACGAAGTGAAGGGAAAAAAAAACCTTGAGAGAAACTAGGCTCTGTTAGGCACGACCATTATTCATCTGGCCAAACTTCCTGTTCAGAGCTGCAGTCTAGGCGCTGGAGGCTGAAGAAGCTGGACGTCCATCGTGGAGAAGCTGCAGGTGTGACTAGGGCACCGGCAGGCGGTCAGGTTGGCCCACAGGATCAATGTGGGGACTCGTTTATCACAGTGGTCATTCAGGAATCAGTCTCATGCACTCCATTTCTCCATGACGACCACAGCATCAGCTCGGGATACGACCTGGTCCAGAATTATGGATACCTTGGGATCATCTCTTCACAGGTCTTGGATCGCATCAATGGTGCTGCATAGTCTCTAGGGACCTCGGAATGAGTATCCCCAGGTGGAAATAGAGAATACAGAGAATAATTAGCGTAGCTGCTGTTCATAGTGTATTTAAACGAGATGCAAAAATGGAGTGTTATAGATGAAAATAGCAGTTAAATAAATAAACATAGAAACAAACATGTAAAGCATATGTGTCACGCTGTGCTCTGCACACAAAGGCACGAAACACGGAAGTTATCAAACACGAAGATTTATTAACAAACACTCACTGGCAGATGGAGACACGGGAAGACGGAGACACAGGAACATGGACAACACACCATGGCAATACAATACTGGAAAACAGCGGGAAACAGAACAAAGGGATCACATGACGACAACATGGAACAGACACCTGACATTACCCCCCCCCCCTTTGAAGGCGCGTCCTCGTGCCTTCAACATAACATAAAGGAGGGTGAGAGGGGAGGGGCCAGGGAGGAGTTTCAGGAGGGAGGAACCAGGAAGGGAGCTGGAGCAGGAAGACCCAGGACACAGCCAGAAGGACGGCCCAGGGCGGAGTCGAGGAAGGAAGGGACCATGGAAGGAGGAGTGGCTGCCAACTCCAGGGGGCCGACTGAGGGAGACGCCGCTGATGGCGGTGGAGCCCAAGGAGGAGACGGAGAGCCGTAGGGTGAAGGTGACGCCGAGGTCCCAGAGGGCCGGGGTGGAGCAGACGGCTCACCCAAACGAGGCGACGGCGGGGCTCCGGAAGCCCGCGGCGGAGCCAGAGCGACAGAGGACCAAGGCGTAGCTGGAGGGAAGGAGGAGCTCAACGCAGCTGGCAGGACGGAGCGACGAGGCGCAGCCAGAGGAGTGGAGTCCAGAGGTGTAGGAAGGGCGACGACTGACCAAGGCGGAGCCGGAGGGACGAGGGAGCCTGGTGAAGCTGGTGGACTGACGGTCCACGGCGGAGATGAGGGAGGAGGGAACCAATGCGGAGCACAAGGATCGAAGGGCCGAGGTGGAGTCCGTAGCTCGGAGGCTGGAGGAGCTGACGCTGGGCGACACCCTCCAGAGGGCGATGCTGGCAGGCAGCACCTCAGAGCGAGCTCCACCTCTGGAGCTTGAGGGCGAGCTGGGGGGCTGGCTGACTGCAGCAGCGCTGGAGCTGGTTGACTGGCTGCAGTCATAGGTGTGATTAGAGGTGAAGAGGGTGGGATGGGTGGGAAGTCACTCACGACTCTGGAGCTTGGGGCATCGGGAAATTCAGGAACTAAAAAACTGTGTGGAAACAGTTGACGCGGAGATACGTCTTTGCTGTCTGGAAACAGCGGAAGGGGCTTGACTTCGCTCCAGAAGTCGGTGAGCAACTTCCCAGTGTCCAGCGGTTGCACATCTGCAGAGAGGGGGTGGACGGGACGCTTGCATGAGCCACTGAGGTCCACCAGGACTCCCCCTTTCGGCGATGTTGCCGGCTCACACACCTGGTCAGACGGTCTGTTGAGCTCCTCCTGCTCGGTGTAACTCCGCTCTGTCGCTCTAGATGGCGATGGCTCGTACACCGCGGGTGGCTCTCCGTCTGCGGTGGGCTCTGGCAAACGCTCCCTGCAGGTGGGTGGTGTTTGGCTGGTCACTCGGTCGGGAGTGGCGCTGGCGAGCTCTTCCTCCTTACAGACGATGAATGTTGCTCCATTCCTCGCCAGAATCCACTCCACATTAGCGGCGATATTGCCCCGAGGACCATCTTCGGACGACCGTCTTGTATGGTCCTCGAGGCTGCTTTCCCCCTGCTCCAGCAGGAGGGGAAGAAATAAGGGGCTGTCGATGGGGTCCATGGGAACACGAGGGAGAGGAAAAGAAAACACTGGGGGAAAAAAGACTAAAAAGAAAAACGGGGCAAAGTACGCCGCAAACTGTTTGTGGTCCAGTATTCTGTCACGCTGTGCTCTGCACACAAAGGCACGAAACACGGAAGTTATCAAACACGAAGATTTATTAACAAACACTCACTGGCAGATGGAGACACGGGAAGACGGAGACACAGGAACATGGACAACACACCATGGCAATACAATACTGGAAAACGGCGGGAAACAGAACAAAGGGATCACATGACGACAACATGGAACAGACACCTGACAATATGAGAGTTTCTAACACAATGTCTGGTGTATTGAGGAGTGTGTCCTACAGGTGATGTCGAGCCAGCTCACATGCGTGGAGCACATTCATGCATCATACTGTTATGCGATGCATTGAGTGTATGCTTTACTAAAAAGATAGGATTTAAGTGAGTAAATATAATATAAGTGAGTAAACCTGTTGCCCTAAAAGCAACAAGTTGACTTAAAAACAAAACAAAACTAGTAAACCCGTTGCAACTTGGAACTGCTAAATTGACTTAACTTAATTTTTATAATTATGTACATAGTTACTTAATTTTAAGGCAATGGGTTTATTCACTATTTTGAAGTTTGCTTTAAAAGCAACAGGTTTACTAAACGTTTAAGGTAAAGTCAACTAATCGTTTTTACAGTGTATATGGCCATCAACTGAATCTCAGTTTGAGATAAAACTCAATTAAATTGCATTAATATCTTTATTATAATATATTTAGCATATCTCATATCTTTCATTGCTAAAAGGTTAGTTAAAGATAGCACATGTAAATCTGCACATACTGATGTAATCAGTAAAGAGACTATTACTGTGCTGAAGTGTACAAAGCCATTGCCCTTTAAATAATGCAATACGTAGTCTTAATGGTCTTAGGCCAATTGTTAATCTAACCAGAGGCTCTAATCTTCAACACAATGGTTTCAAAAAACCTCGGACCGCAGACACTCTTTCCAATTTTAAAATAACAGGACATTAAACGCTAACAAATCTTTCGCTATATACTACTACTGCACAACTGCTTTCAACATTGATATTAATAATGTTTCTTAATCATCAAATCATATTATAATGATTTCTGAAGGATCATGTGACACTGAATGCTGGAGTAATGAGGCTTCAGCTTTGAATCATTCATTTTCCTTCGGCTTAGTCCATTATTTATCAGGGGTCGCCACAGCGGAATGCCCTTCCAGCTGCAACCCAGTACTGGGAAACACCCATAAACTCTCACGTTCACACACACACTCATCACTACGGCCAATTTAGTTAATCCAATTCACTTATAGCGCATGTCTTTGGACTGTGGGGGAAAGAGGAGCACCCGGAGGAAACCCACGCCACGGGAAGAACATGCAAACTCCACACAGAAATGCCAACTGGCCCAGCCGGGACTCGAACCAGCGACTTTCAAGCTGTGAAGCAACAGTGCTAACCACTGAGCCTCCGTGCCGCCCATGATTTTCATCCATAACTCATTCATTTTCTTTTCGGCTTAGTCCCTTTATTAATCTGGGGTCGCCACAGCGGAATGAACCGCCAACTTATCCAGCATATGTTTTACGCAGCGGATGCCCTTCCAGCTGCAACCCGTCACTGGGAAACATCCACACACACTCATTCACACACATACACTACGGACAATTTAGCCTACCCAATTTACCTATACCACATGTTTTTGGACTTGTGGGGGAAACCGGAGCACCCGGAGGAAACCCACGCGAACACGGGGAGAACATGCAAACTCCACACAGAAACGCCAACTGACCCAGCCGAGGCTCGAACCAGCGACCTTCAAGCTGTGACGCAACAGTGCTAACCACTGAGCCACCGTGCCGCCCATGATTTTCATCCATAACTCAAAATCTTAAATAGTTGGTCAACTTAGCGGCTGTTTAATATAAGTATCTTTCTATTGTCTGATGAGTTATAATTGTCTTCTCCTGACCTCTAAAGCGATATATCCGATGAATACACCGCAGCAGTTATGTCTTGCAGGGCTTATTTGGAGTTTAGGAATAAAATGATTTCAATCTGAGGTGATTCCATGATATAACAGGTGTTACTGGAGTTGTTTAGGAATTCTGAAGAGCTTATCCCGAGGGCTTATTCTCACCTAATACTTTAATACTCATTAAGGCCTGCCTCTGTGACTTCCAGCATCAGCCTGATCTGCTCACAAGCCCCGCCCACACCGACTGCCCATCGCAGATTAATGCATTCACACATTAAAATATGCAAATGCTCCTTAATCTGTCCGAAAACAAGATCTTTATTATTCTCTCAGCAGTGCATAATTGCAGTTTACGCGCTGTGTTTTTATCTTTAAGTTCTCAGATTGATTGAATGCTTATATAATTTTCATTATTATAAGCTAATGGCTTTAAATGTTTGATGTGATAACCCAGCAAGCATTTTTTGTTTTTAAAAGATGTCTAATAGATGTCTAAACATAGTGGTCTTGGCTAAAACAAGGCTAAACTTGGTCTGTCAGTGAAAATCTAATAGACGTCTAAGAATAGCCCAGAACTATCCATTACTATCCATTACAGAACTATTAGAACTATCCACTAGCCCAGAATTGTGGTCAAATAGACAGATTAGACAGACTTTATATGTTTAGTCATTCATTTCTGTTTGTTTGATGACTAGTCTAGTTTTGGGCTATTCTTAGACGTCTATTAGATTTTCACTGACAGCCCAAGTTTAGCCTTGTTTTAGCCAAGCTGTCTACGTTTAGATGTCTGTTAGACGTCTATTAAACACAAAATTGATTGCTGGGAAGTATTTCCTTTGCATTTTGGTAAAGATTTGCATACAGATGACAATATTAATGTTCACATTCACACTGAGAAAGGTACGAGGACTGTTTCCGCATTTTCATTCATTTTCTTTTTGGCTTAGTCCCTTTATTAATCTGGGGTCGCCACAGCGGAATGAACCGCCAACTTATCCAGCATCTGTTTTACACAGCGGATGCCCTTCCAGCTGCAACCCATCACTGGGAAACACCCATTCACACACATACACTACGGACAATTTAGCTTACCCAATTCACCTATAGCGCATGTCTTTGGACTTGTGGCGGAAACCGGAGCACCCGGAGGAAACCCACGCGAACTAAGGGAGAACATGCAAACTCCACACAGAAATGCAAATTGACCCAGCCGGGACTCGAACCAGTGACCTTCTTGCTGTGAGGCGACAATGCTACCCACTGTGCCACCACGCCGCCCTCAGCATTGTTTTAGCATAGTATTTTATTTTTTCAGTAAGTGTTTCATATGTAGTGCGTTAAGAAAATTTTGTTTTCTAGTTTATGAAAATTAATAGTGACCAATAGTTTTAGTCCTAATTTCAGGTTTTTCTTTTTACGTAAATAATCTTGGTTTAAGCTATGTCCAACGAATATGCTTTCATTTAAAAGCGCATATTTGTCTCTCTGTTTCGGCCTTCTGAACAATCTATATATCTATCTATCCATCCATCCATCCATGTGTTTGGACTGTGGGGGAAACCATAGCACCCGGAGGAAACCCACACCAACACGGGGAGAACATGCAAACTCCACACAGAAATGCCAACTGACCCAGCCGGGACTCGAACCAGCGACCTTCTTGTTGTGAGGTGACAGAGCTAACCACTGAGCCAACCGTGCTGCCCTATTCATTCATTCATTCATTTTCTTTTCGGCTTAGTCCCTTTATTAATCTGGGGTCACCACAGCGGAATGAACCGCCAACGTATCCAGCATATGTTTTACACAGTGGATGCCCTTCCAGCTGCAACCCATCACTGGGAAACCGTGCTGCCCTATATTATTATTATTATTATTCATTCATTTTCTTTTCAGCATAGTCCCTTTATTAATCTGGGGTCGCCACAGCGAAATGAACCGCCAACGTATCCAGCATATGTTTTACACAGTGGATGCTCTTCCAACTGCAACCCACCACTGGTAAACACCCATACACTCTCATTCACACTCATACACTACGGACAATTTAGCCTACCCAATTCACCTATAGCGCATGTCTTTGGACTTGTGGGGGAAACCGGAGCACCCGGAGGAAACCCACGCCAACACGGGAGAACATGCAAACTCCACACAGAAATGCCAGCTGACCCAACTGAGGCTCGAACTATAGTGACCTTCTTGCTGTGAGGCGACAGCGCTACCCACTGCGCCACCGCTCCGCTTATTATTATTATTATTATATATTTTTTACAGTGAATATTCAACATTACAAATCTGTCAGTGATGTCATAATGGTTTTCTGATGATGTCATAACGATGTATGTCTCTCACTGCTCAAGATTTTTTTTTTTTGTAAAAAACAATCTTTTGCTGCTGGTTCCTTTTGACTTTGATTTTATTTTTTTAGTATCAGTTTGTTTAGTGTAATTATTTCAAAAGCATTCATCTTTCACTTTTAGCATATAAAGGCATATTGCAAGACTTGTGGGATTTAGATGTGTTTGATCAGAATATCACAATTAAACAAACATGATTTATTTTTCTACTTGCAAATATTTTTTTTTTCGAGTGCTTGACTTATATGTAAGCCTATGTTTGTGTGTGTGTGTGAGAGAGATAGATAGATAGACAGACAGACAGATATATAGATAGATTGATTGATTGAACGAGAAAATAGATTGATAGATAGATTGAAGTATAGATAGATAAGATAGATAGATAGATAGATAGATAGATAGATAGATAGATAGATAGA
>CAIGQV010000818.1:33054844-33091082 GCA_903798115.1 Danio jaintianensis | reverse complement strand
ATCACGAGTCCAACACTCTAACCACCAGGCCACGACTGCCCCAAAAACCATAATAGAGTGAAGGTTTATCATTTGCATGTGTTTTTAAGGCCTGTGATTGAGCATTTCAAGAGAGTTTAAAATATTTGGGCACAAGAAATGATGATGTTTCGTCTAACAAAGATTAATTGTTTCATTATTTATACAATGAAGATGCTATAGTGTTATTTTACATTTGCACAAATGTGACTGAGGCAACATGGTGGCTCAGTGGTTAGCTCTGTCACCTCACAGCAAGAAGGTCGCTGAATAAAGAAAGAAACACATGGAGAATGAGTAAATGATGACAGAATTTTCATTTTTGGGTGAACTATGCGTTTAAAACTTCCAGCAACTGTCATTTATCATCTTCTTCTTTTCTTTTGAGCTCAGACATTTTCATTTCAGAATGAAGAGTATACCAGGCATGACTAAAAGCTCGCTTCCCTATTTCAGTTCAAACCCGGGCAACAGACAAATGATGAATTTCACTTGAACGTAGGGCATAGTGGCTTTTTGACCTATGATGAAGGGAACATAGGTATAAAGACGCCAGACCAAGAAGAGCCTTGTAGACCAGAGTCATCCAGTGGGTGTACCTTCTTACATTCAGAGAAGGCCACTCAGCTTTGGCATACAGTTCACAATGGTGAGTTAGTCTACGACAGCCTGTAACGAACCTCAAAGCGCTATGATAAATAGAGTTTAAAGGCTGACGACATTTGGTTGAGGCATTCATATATAAAACATCACCATAGTCAAGCAATGGTAAAAATGTCGCAGACACCAAATGTTGTAAAAAATGTTGTACAATGGTAGAAAATTGAATGTAGAACTGAGCCAAAATAATCAATATGAAAAATATAAAGTTGTCTAGTCATGTTTAGTAACAGGACAGGAGTGAACTGAACTCACTTTGTTAGCACTCCTTCTATCACTCTATTCTGCCAAAACAAAAGTCAAATCTAAACAGGAGGTGAAGAACAGCTAAACCTGATGACACACACACACACACACCAATGCCACGTCCCAATTCACATACTATCTGCCCTAAATAGTATTCATAAAATAATTAGTGTGTTTCAAATCATAGTACGCGAATGTCAGTTTTAACCCTTTTATGGATGGTCTCTACATTTGTGGACGATTAATTAAACCCAATTTAAGGTTCATTAGCTTAGTATTTTTCTCCAAACATCATATAGTATTACAGTGAAGTATAATGAATATGTTAGTATATTATAAAGTAATGTTTTTAGTCACATGTATTATATTTATTTATTTAAATGTGTTTATGGGGCTGCATGGTGGCGCAGTGGGTAGCACGTTCACCTCACAGCAAGAAGGTCGCTGGTTTGAGCCTCGGCTGGGTCAGTTGACGTTTCTGTGTGGAGTTTGCATGTTCTCCCCGTGTTGGCGTGGGTTTCCCCTGGGTGCTCCGGTTTCCCCCACAGTCCAAAGACATCACTATAGGTGAATTGGGTAGGCTAAATTGTCCGTAGTGAATGAGTGTGTATGGAGTGTATCCCAGAGCATGTTCTTGAAGCCAGGGATATGGAATCAAAGCCAGGGATATGGAATTTGTTAAGACAAAAGGGCACAGTATACATCTGTTCTTTTATGACTCTGTTTAAGTTTGTTATTATTGGCACTTCTGTGTCTCTTCCTTCAGTTGTCCTCCCTGTCATGTTACCGTCCACCCTGTCATATGTCATTGTCCACTCTGTCATATGCACTTCAACTGAAAAAAATAAAATGTCTTTATACAAATGACAATCTTTAGCATTTGTTCTTTTAGGAACATTTAAGGATAAATTGGTTTTGGATAAATTCTGGTCAGATATGTTTCCTATCTTATTTTTTACTTTAAATGGTATGTAACTCGGGCAGAGCTCTGATAGCAGAACATAGTTTTTTGTTATTTCCAAAGTTTTTGAAGTTCTTTCTAATTTAAAAAAATATATATATAAGAGAAGGGACAGAAATATTTTCCAAAGGTGTATTTTTTAGAATGATAACACTGTCAGAAATATTTGCTTTCTGTATCCATTTGTCCCTGACAGGGTGGACATATTTTGTAAGTTGGCCCAAATGTTTTTGCTTATAATTGTTTTATTAAAGGTCCAGGAGCTGGACCAACCAGCAATTGTTGAAGTTTAAAGTCTTCTTGAATAAACATGTGGTTTAACGAAAAACTTGAACACTGTCTTTAAGAAATTTTCATCTGTCAAAGGCACTCTATGGTGATATTGACCCGTGTATGTGTGTAACCCATGTTTCCCAGTGATGGGTTGCAGCTGGAAGCTGCGTAAAACATATGCTGGATAAGTTGGCGGTTCATTCCGCTGTGGCGACCCCTGATTAACAAAGGGACTAAGCCGAAAAAAAAATGGATGAATGAATGTATTTATGCTATTTATTCTATGTTTTCAGATATGTTATGAATTGTCTTATACTGTAATAAAACAGACATTTAACAAATATATCAACATAAATAATTATTCAGGGCTTTCACACGAAATAATAATTTATTGCAAGCTGTAAAGAAATCAGTTTTACCCAAAACTTTGTTAAGTTGCATTTTAGATTTAGGATTCAGCGAAGTAGAATAAGGATGAAATCATATTGTTATAGGTTTCAGCAAAGGTGTTACTTCTGTTATTATTCCGGTTTTATTGTATATTGTTCTTAAAAATTCAGCTAATAATAATAACATAACGTCATTTAAAATTCCATATTGTCAGATGTGCCTTAATGTGCCATTTTACTCTGTTGCATGGTGTCCACATATGTGGACAGTTAAATACATTTTAAATGAAACTGAATCTTGTAAATAAATAAAAATATTTTTTAATTTTACCATCATATTAAAGTACTAAAAAATTTGTTAAATCTAGATGATGTTTTCCATAATTGATTCACGAAAGGGTTAAAAAAAAATTCACCGGATGGTCTACAATTGTCAATATAAATTTGAAGTGCTGATTTGTGCAGCACACTCAAACGGCTACTATTTTGAGCATTGAACGTAAACTTGATTAGAAAAAATTGTTTCAAATATAATCATGATTATATTCCCGAAATTGCAACAGGACTCTTTTTTCCCAAGTAATGCTGCAATCCCCTCTCTTTTTGTGACAAGATGATTGACAGGGCACGTCACAAACCAACATAAAGGTATGTTCCTAATTGTTTACTCCTGTTACACATTCAAAAATATGTAGCGTTATTTTTCTTCATTCATTCATTCATTTTCTTTTCGGCTTAGTCCCTTTATTAATCTGGGGTCGCCACAGCGGAATGAACCGCCAACTTATCCAGCATATGTTTTACGCAGCGGATGCCCTTCCAGCTGCAACCCATCACTGGGAAACATCCACTCATTCACACACATACACTACGGACAATTTATCCTACCCAATTCACCTATACCACATGTTTTTGGACTTGTGGGGGAAACCGGAGCACCCGGAGGAAACCCACACGAACACGGAGAGAACATGCAAACTCCACACAGAAACGCAAACTGACCCAGCCGAGGCTCGAACCAGCGACCTTCTTGCTGTGAGGCGAACGTGCTACCCACTGCGCCACCGTGACACCATTATTTTTCTTCACACAAAAAAAAGTATATACTTTCAGGACATTGTTCAGTAGGCAAATTGGGAAGCAGCAACGTCACAGATGGCAAACCAGTGTCCCCATTTAGCAAAAGGCAAACAGTTTTATCTAATTATCAGCTCTAACTTTAAAGTTGCTTCAAAGTTAACAGCAAAACAATGTTCAAACAATACTTTCAGGCATGTGTTGTTAAGTATCATTCACCCTTTTGACCGTTAAATGTACAAAAATTGATTTATTATGATTTTGGTTGACAAACTTTTAGGTATGTGTGACCTAGAAGATGAAGAGAGAAAATTCGTCATAAAGTACTTTTTAATAAACACAACTTACATTCATTTATGATCTGATAATGAGTTTACATGAAGCCGTTACACCTGAAACAGCTGCTGAGTGACGGTTATTTATTTCCCGCCTCACTTTCGCGCCCTCGTCTGGCTAACCACTGGACGCTCTGTTTATTAGACTATTAAGCGTTTATTATTCAGATTAAACAAGCTAGAGACTGATAGCAAGAAAGAAACTAACTTACATATTTATTAAGATTATGGTTGACTCAAACTTTAAGTTCTAGGTATGTGTGACCAGAGGCGTAGCGGACATTTTAAAAGTGGGGGGGACAGCTGAATGAGATCCAAAAGTTTACATTCATATAATTATTAATCACCTGTTTCTAAATAGTCTGGCTCTAAAAGTGAGGGGGACGCTACGCCCCTGTGTGTGACCCAAAAGATGACGAGAGAAAACGATGGCTTTACCTGCAGTCTACATAAAGTAAGTGCAGTTCTAAATAAACACAACTTGCATTCATTGGTGGTCTGATGATGGATTTATGAAGCCGCTACACCTAAAACAGCTGCAGAGTGACGGTTATTTATTTCCCGCCTCACTTTCGCGCCCTCCTCTGGCTAACCGCTGCAATGACGCACTGTTTATTAGATTATTAGGCGTTTTTTATTCAGATTAAACAAGCTAGAGACTGATAACAAGAAAGAAACTAACTTAAAGATCGCAACAAACACAAATGTAGCAAATAATGTAAGCCTAACTAGATAAAAAAAAGCATCCGTTTGTTATTATTAATAATAACCTAATAACCACAACAAAATTAGTTATCACTCGACAATAACAAAAACAATGTTAGTTTCTTGTATTACTGTATCAAGTAATTACATATTCACTTTATGACAGTTTTATAAAACTATTTACACATATTTTTTCTTACAGTGCTGAACCATTTTTGTAGCCTATTAGATTGAATGGGTACCTAGATTTTAGATTAGCATCTAGATTTAACATCAACACATTAGCGTAACTGTTTATTGTTAATAAATAGACAAGGGTTTTGGCTTGTAATTCATTGTAGAAATCAAACATTTTCTCTACGACTTATAGGGATAAGGCCATGCTCATTGTTGACATCTGTCTAATTTCACTAGTTTTTAACAATGCATTTGCATTGAAACTCCAAAGAGTTTTATTGGTATCATGATCTGTGAAACATTGAAAGTTTATAGTGTATTTTAACTATGCACAACTATGTTATTAACGGCAACTATATTAAAATAGACCCACAACTAGGTTAAAAGTACTGGTTTCTGCAAAAAAATTAATAATTGACCTGTTTCACTGAATTTTTTCACAAAATGGTCAGTAAAAGGGTGAACTATTTCTGAGTGAAAACTGTTTCAAAGTCATTTAGTTAAACTGATAGAAAGAGAAAAATGTAAAAAAACAACACAAATGACATAGATTTATGTAAACAAAATAGTCAATATAAACAACAAAAACAGTGTTTCTTGTATAAACAAAGAATTACATGTTCACTTTATGTCACAACTTTATAAAACACAATCATTTGATCGTCTGTATCACAATAAGGTTTCCGGATTGACAGCGTTTTTCCAGTGTTCAGTTGTCACAACCTGCTTTCAATATTAAACAATACTTTCAGGGAAAATGGCGCTAAATATCCAAAACATTATTATGACATAAATTAATTAGCAACACAGAGGGGAAACAAATGTAAAGAATACAACCATTCAACATCACTCAATGAAAAGAAAAGTTATTTTAATTTAGCCTCACTTCACTGTTCATATCTCTTACAGTACCTATAACAAATACAGTATTGCTCGTTCATTGCATTCATCTGCACACCATGTGGTCGCTTCAGTCACTACAGCCATAATAATCTAATATCACTTTATTGTCATCTACTCCTAATCCACAGCCAGATATAATTAAAACACTAATATGATTTTCAGACAACGCTCCCTGTGCGTGTGTAATATCATCAGGATCTTTGAGCGTCTTTGGAGTCATTATTAGCATAAAAGTGGCCTATCGACCTTAATATGTTAATAGCTTTACAACTAATCTCTGGGTCTTTGCGAGACGTCTCATCAGGAACTCAAACACGTGTACTTATAGCGTCACAACATCACAGAGGCGCAGAACATTGTGCCTCTTATGCTGTAAATATACTCATCATACCCTGTTAGTGATGTAACAAACATACAAAACAAATTAAATTAAACAACATTTCTCAGATGAAGGAAAGACGCTATATGCAACAACAACAAAAAACCCTGCTTTTCCCATGTAAATTTTGAGATTTTGGGTTAATAATATTTGTCTTTCTATAACGTTTCAGATTAGCAGAAAGAAAACATACCATTTAAATTACAATTAGTGTTGTCAAAAATATCGAAATATCAATACTGAAATATTTAAAATGATACAATCTTGCTTTTGGTTAGTATCGATACTGGCTTTGCACTCTCGCACTCTCTTTTATCACCAGAAGGGAGATGAATAATTAATATTAACATTAAGATTTTAACACTTTTATTTTAATCAGAAAATAAAATGAGATTGCACTAATTTAGGGTTGTTGTTTTTTTTGTAATTATTTATCTTTTCGACTTAAGGACTGCTGATGTACCTTTTATAAGCATTATATGGTTTAGTTATTTTTTCCCCTTTTTGCTGAATTTGCATACTTTAAATTTTTTCCTACAGTGGCCGAGAGAGCTTAACGTGCTGCAATTTGAGAAAACACATGCAATTACAAAAAACGCCAGCAAATTAAGAAATGATCTTCATCGGTTTGACAGCACACATCCTGCAAATCCTCACAAGGCATACACATTAAAAAAAAAAAACACGTTGCATTTTGCACACAATGCAAACAAATAAAATGCGCTGCATTTTCTCACAACACAAACAATTTACCAAAACGCGCTGCATTTTCACACAACACAAGCAACTTAATAAAACGTGCTGCATTTTCACACAACGCAAACAAATTAATTCAACGTGCTGCATTTTCTCAATGCAAACAATTTCCGAAAACGCGCTGCATTTTCTCACAGCGCAAACAATTTACGAAAACCGTGCTGCATTTTCTCACAACACTTGCAAAAACAAGGGAACACAACGGAAATGTTTCAAGGGGACCCAAAAACGTGACGGACGCCGCTGTGCCATGACTATTGCTCAGTAAAGTTGTAGGTGATCTTTGAAAGGTGAGTTTTTTGTTTGTTTATTTTAACATCCTGATTCCCTTGTCTTTTGTATTTTATTAGCCTAAATAACCATAACCTAAATAGCCGAGACCGTCACGTTTTAGGGTCCCCTTGAAACATTTTCGTTGTGTTCCATGCTATTTGAAAGTGTTGTGAGAAAATGCAGCACGTTTTTGTAAATTGGGTGAGCTGTAAAAATATGCAGCTCATTTTTTAAAAATGTGTTTGCGTTGTGAGGATTTGCAGCACGTGTGCTGTCAAACGGATGAAGATCTTTTCTTAATTTGCTGGCGTTTTTTGTAATTGCATGTGTTTTCTTAATCTACAGCATGTTAAGCTCTCTCGGCCACCGTATGTTCCCCATGGTATCAAAAATGGTATCGAATATCGATATTTCTCAAGGTATCATATCGAAGTTGGAAATTCCAGAATTGTGACAACACTAATTACAACACAGGTCGCTTTACTCAAAAAGTTTGTTCTCCACTTCAGCAGAACGTATAATCACCAAACTTGTTAGTTTTATTCCTATGTATATTCTGAACGTTTTTACCGAGGAGTTTGTTCATTTAACATTTGGCTGAATTTCATGAATAGTTTTTAATCCTTTCTGAATTTTTACAATTTATGTAAATAGATATCCAAAAAGCCCCCTGAAAAAAAAACCTCTTAGATCTAAAATGTCAGCAAAAACATAAATGAACCTCACTTTATCCAATGTTCAGATTTATGTTTTGGAATTTTATGCAATTTAATTGTGCATATTTAATTACAAAGTGAGTTCAATCAAAAGTGAAAACTATCCCATGATTTACTCACCCTCAAGGCATCCTATAGGAGTAAATGAATTTCTTCTTTCTGACAAATCCAATCAGTAGTTATATTTAAACTTATATTGGGCTTTTCCAGGTCTACAATGGCAACGGTCAGTTGATTTTTATCAGCAGTCCAAAAAACGTCCACTACATCACATATATTTATAATAAAAATCTGACTGTGAGGTGAATAATGGTCTCCTTTAGTGAATCCATGTCTTTTTGTAAGAAATAAATATCCATATTTAAAGGGATAGTTCACCCAAAAATGAAAATACTACTTACTCACCCTCAAGTGATTATAAATCTTTATGAGTTTCTTTTTTATGCTGAACGCAAAAGAAGATATTTTGAAGAAACTGTAAACCTGTAACCATTGACATCCATAGTAGGAAAAACAAATATTATGGGAGTCAGATTTCCAGCTTTCTTCAAAATATCTTCTTTTGTGTTCAAATAAGTGAAGGATGAGTAAATGATGCCAGAATTATCATTTTTGGGTGAACTATCCCTTTAAAACTTTATAAACCTTTTGTGTAACTTCCGGCAACCTCCATTCATAATCTTCTTCTCTTTCTTTTGAGATGCATTTTCTGGAGCATCAGCACCACCTGCTGGACAGGAGTGTGTTGTCTCTCTTTATTGTCCTTCTGTGTTTGTTTCACACTCAAGAGATTAAAAAACACGAAAATGGTATCAAATATCGATATTTTTCAAGGTATCGCATCGAAGTTGGAAATTCCACAATCTTGACAACAGTAATTACAACACAGGTCGCTTTACTCAAAAAGTTTGTTCTCCACTTCAGCAGCACGTATAATCACCAAACTTGTTCGTTTTATTCATATCTTTTGAAAGTTTTTACCGAGGAGTTTGTTTTTATAGCAAAAACAATTACAGGTTTCCAGCTTTCTTTAAAATATCTTCTTTTGTGTTCAAAAAAAGAAAGAAACTCAAACAAGTGAAGAATGAGTAAATGATGCCAGAATTATCATTTTTGGGTGAACTATCCCTTTAAAACTTTATAAACCTTTTGTGTAACTTCCGGCAACCTCCATTCATAATCTTCTTCTCTTTCTTTTGAGATGCATTTTCTGGAGCATCAGCACCACCTGCTGGACAGGAGTGTGTTGTCTCTCTTTATTGTCCTTCTGTGTTTGTTTCACACTCAAGAGATTAAAAAACACGAAAATGGTATCAAATATCGATATTTTTCAAGGTATCGCATCGAAGTTGGAAATTCCACAATCTTGACAACAGTAATTACAACACAGGTCGCTTTACTCAAAAAGTTTGTTCTCCACTTCAGCAGCACGTATAATCACCAAACTTGTTCGTTTTATTCATATCTTTTGAAAGTTTTTACCGAGGAGTTTGTTTTTATAGCAAAAACAATTACAGGTTTCCAGCTTTCTTTAAAATATCTTCTTTTGTGTTCAAAAAAAGAAAGAAACTCAAACAAGTGAAGAATGAGTAAATGATGCCAGAATTATCATTTTTGGGTGAACTATCCCTTTAAAACTTTTGTGTAACTTCCAGCAACCGCCATTCAAAATCTTCTTCTCTTTCTTTTTAGGTGCATTTTCTGGAGCATCAGCGCCACCTGCTGGACAGGAGTGTGTTGTCTCTCTTTATTGTCCTTCTGTGTTTGTTTCACACTCAAGAGATTAAAAAAAACACACTCCTATCCAGCTGATGGCGCTAATGCACCAAAAAATGCACCTAAAAAGAAGGAGAAGACAATGGTCAATGGAAATTACACAAAACGATTGATAAAGTAAAAAATATGGATGTTTCTTACAAAAAAATTATCGTTGAGTTCTGTGAAGCTTTTTTTTAGATCAGCCGACCGTTGTAGATCTAGAAAACCCCAAGACCATTTTTAATGTAACTCTGATTAGATTCGACTGAAAGAATAAAGTCATTTACACCTACTTGAGGTTGAGTAAATGATGGGATCGTTTTAAGTTTTTTGGTGAACTAACCCTTTAAAGCACACCATTTAAAATAAAAAGCAATGCATAATATAATCAGTCAACTAGAGTATTATGATGATATCTAATAGTTGAATCTTTGCCCTATTGGCCAGCAGTGTCTTGCCTTAAATAAAAAAAACAGCATTAAAAAAATCGAATAAATAAATAAATAAACTGTGAAAACATTTTACTTTGCCCTTAAAACCCAAAGGAGTCACAAATGTACTGAAAACAAAATAAATTCAAATGAAAAAAGACCATCTTTATTTACTTTCTCTCTATTTAAAGGGATAGTTCACCCCAAAATGAAAATTCCATCATCATTTACTCACCCTTATCTGGGTATAAACCTGTTTTGAGTTTCTTTATTCTGTTGAACACAAAAGAAGATACTTTGAAGAATGTCTTAAACTGATAGCCATTGACTTCCATAGTACTATGGATGTCAATAGCTATCTTCAAACATTATTTAACTTCTTGTTCAACAGAAGAAGAACATATCTCCACTTGAGGGCTAGTAAATGGTGAGTCCATTTTCATTTTTGGGTGAACTATCCCTTTAAAAGCATGGAAATTCTTACCTTATAAATACAATTTGCATTCTTGAGTGTCTCCTTTGATAATACAGTTTCTGAAGGTACTTGAAAATACAGACAGTGTTTGTTCAGTTTTGTGCATCTGTGATTTTTCTTGTTGAAGTCTGGAAGATGTTGTTAAGGATTTGACCATAGTAATGTCTGTTTCCTCAGCAGCGGTGAGGCGAGGTTGGATATTTGGCCTTCAGGCTCTCCTTGAAGCTGCGGAAGAGGATTCGGTTCTTGCGATTCTCCTCGTCTTTTCTGCTGTGAAATTCACCCTGGACCTTAAACCCTTTGTGCAGGAGAAACGCATTGCTGACCACAGAGAAGCGGTAACCTGCGATGTGGAGCTCACAGGCCTGAAGAGAAGAGAAAGAGAGAGTTAAGCAGTAAGTTACTGAGCAGATGAATGAATAATGAAAGTTAATGTATATTTTGTGGCCTAAGAAAGTTCACAGCTCACATTAGATCTCGGTTCACTTTTAATGCACACTATTTTTGAGAAGTCTCATTCATTCATTCATTTTCCTTCGGCTTAGTCCCTTTATTCATCAAGGGTCGCCACAGCGGAATGAACCACCAACTTATCCAGCATATGTTTTACACAGCGGATGCCCTTCCAGCTGCAACCCAGTACTGGGAAACACCCATACACACTCATTTACAACGGCCAATTTAGTTTATTCAATTCACCTATAGCGCATGTGGGGTTGGACTGTGGGGGAAACTGGAGCACCCGGAGGAAACCCACGCCAACACGGGGAGAACATGCAAACTCCCCACAGAAATGCCAACTGACCCAGCCGGGACTCGAACCAGCGACCTTCTTGCTGTGAGGCGACAGTGCTAACCACTGAGCCACCGTGTCTCCCTTTGAGACGTCTTTTTCAGGTTATTTTAAAATACAGTGTTCAGCATATATGAGTACATCCCCTTTTAAAACTGAATATTTTTATTCATTTCTCAGTGAATATAGACAATATTTTTGGGTGCATTTAAACTGTTTTATTAAATACTTACATCCATTAAAATAAGAGTTTGGTCGCCTAACGGCTTTAGAAATAGAAATATTATGCATTTAAATTCAAACAAGGTATTGCCAAAAAATAAAAAGACACTAAATTTCAACAAAACGTTTCTCGTGATTTTTACTCGTACTATTTTTATTAAACTTTTATTTAATATTTTTCCCCAACATATTAATTTGGGTGTACTTATTTTTGGACTGTGATCTTAAGTTTTGTGTTAGATTAGTTCCAGTTTTGGCTTTGGTACTGACTAATCTAATGTGTATAATAATAATGATGAATAAAACTATTAATATTGCATGATTCTGCATTTTTGCCGATTGATTTTTTATACACATTCGAACAAAAAAAAAATCTGATTGGCTGATAGCCATGAGATATTAAAGCAATATCAGCACTTGTACAGCCTCTTCACCCTTGTGTATTACTCCGCCCACACTAGGACTAAAGAGGGACTAAACAACTCACTAAAGTTTGACAAATATTGCAGCTGTTGGACAACATAATGTACTTTTGAGGCTTTTTTAGTGGAGAATGTAGTTGTTTAGATTGCAACTATGCAGTTTATTTATAAGGACAGTGCCTATTTTAAAATATTTAGAATTTTGGAGATTCAGCGCGTTGGCTGCCATTAGCCTGTCATACTGAGCAGAGCAAAGACTGTTGACGTTCCGCCACAAGATGGGGACAGAGACCACATAATAAGCCCTTAGGGGAGAAAAACTCAGCATAAATTTCAAACTACAGCTGATCAAATCATTATAAAACAGATAAGTGACACTCTAAGTCGATCTCTCTCTCTTGTATGTAGTGCTGTATTTATACCATAGTAATCTGGTAGTGTTTGCTTTGCTTTGGCTTTTTCGATGTTAATTATGGTGATCTCCCGATTGCAACAGAGAAATACTGGAAAATCTCTGTAGACTGATGGCATTTCATGCTGTTCAGCCTTATAATCTTAAAATGTGAGCAAAATCACCTGTTTTGTCATCACTTTAGACATTAAGCTAGAGAATCATTCAAACACTACCTCTAAAGTGACGTTGGTGAATGAGCAACGGTTTCTGCTGTTCTGACGTCAGCTGCAGATGTGAATGAACGGCGGAAGAAAGTAGTTCCTCGTACAAAAGAGTTTCTGAGTCTCTACATGTTTGATTTTCTTTTATATATATATATATATATATATATATATATATATATATATATATATAGTGCTTAGCATATATGAGTACACCCCTCACAAATCCCTCATTTAAATGAATATTTTCTACAGGAAGCTTTACAATATTATATTTGTGCATATACATTAGATTAGTCAGTACTGAAGCTAAATCTGGAGCTTATCTAACAAAATAACTTACGATAACGGTCCAAAATTAGCAGCCCAAATTTATACGTTATGCATCCGCAACAGTCACATCGCAGGATCTGCAATGTTGAGTTGGGATTATAGTTGACCAGAAACCACAGGTCAAAAAACATGAGATTTGTGGAGACGCTGCAGAATTTGACCATAATAGAGTGTTTTCAGGCCTGTGACTGTGTGAGCATTTTAAGGGAGTTTAAAGCATTTTATTAGCACATAAAGAAAGATACATTTTATTGAATTATTTATATGATGAAGATTATGCAATGTTATTTTACATTTGATTATTATGACAGAAAATCATAAAGCACTGTTTATTTCACATGAATATTTGCTCCATTGTGTTTATTTATGACTGCAGTTTGTTTATTACATGCATATACTAAATTACGTAAAATATATTTATATTTCACTCCCCTACAAAATCATCCCAGTCAATCTAAATGAATGACTTTCCAATTGGAACTATTTAAGTTGTCTGGTGAAATTTGTATATATTTGTACTTATATCGCAATGTATATCACAGAGAAAAACAAAATTCACAATGTCAATTTTTTTCAAAATGTAGCCCTAATTTTTCGCCCCCTCTCCACGTGCTCACCTGGCTGATGCGGTTAAAGCCGTACTGCCTGAAGTTCTCATCATACAGAGGAACCGATCGAGCACCGATGTAGAAAGGCTCCCAGGGGTCCACCCAGTTTATAGTGTAGGAAACCTCGAGTGGGCCTGAGCTTTTACTGGCCAGGTTAACCCACAGCGAGTAGTTAGTGGGAGCCTGACACCGAGGGCAGAGTTCATCGTAAAACGGCCGCACCTCGCCCACCTGATAAAGCTGCACCAGCTCCGGCTTCGAGGCCGGCATTTTTCGAATGTGTCGGATTTCGAAAGCCGGAAGCACCAGAACTTCATCCGCCGCCGGTTCACGTCTCATTAGCATGGTCACAAACTGGTGGTGCAGATTGGCACTCGGTATCATGTCGATATCGATGACTAGGATGTAGGCCACGTCTGTACCGCTGCGGGCCACATTGCGGAGAAGGTTATTGGGGTACGAAACGTTGCTGCCGATGGCGTAGTTTTTATATTTATCTCTGTGTGATTCGAGTTTGGCGAATACTGCAGGACAGCCCATCTCCTGGAGGCCAACAAAATGCTCTCGATCTTGATCTGGAAAAGTGGCCATTTCACCAGAATGGCAGACCAGATGGAAGTCTACCAGTGCTTGAACCTGTGGGCAAAACAGGCTAAGCGCATAGATGATGGCTGTCGCAAATTTAACATCTTCGCCATTAGCGAAAATAGCAACAGAGATTGGATTCTTCCAACGCTCCAATAAAGAGTTCAAATGGTGGAGGTTGTTGATAGTCGTATGCGTCGCTAAAGCCAAGTGGTGCGATCTGGGATCGGCGCCTGGCTTCTGATTGGTCGAAAAGTCGCTTTTGATTAGGTTTTTATACACTCGATATTGTCCGCTCCCATCGAAGATCCCACCTGTGGATAGAGAGTATCTGAGATGTTCCCGTCTGGGGTTCTTCTCTCCTTGGTTTGCGTTCTTTTTTGAGCCGAAAAGCTCTGAATATTTGTAGCGCTGCTGTTTGCCGTGCAGTTTTGAGAGGAAGGATAGATATAAAAGCTGCAGTAGTGCAACAATAAGTAGGGCGCTGAGCACCACCTTAAAAACTGAACATTTTTTAGAGAAATGCATTACAAATGCTTGTAGCATTTAGTGGATATTGATGAAATGTTCTTCAACAGTGGCTACAGACCATCTAAGGGGTTAGCCAGGGCAACACTTATGCTATCCAGCTAAGCAGCCCTCGTGCATGCATGCAGCAGATTTTGCGTTGACTTGCATTGCAGCAAGATGTCGTGCAGGTCAGTTTGCGCGGGAATTGATTTGCATGTTTGGATAGCAAAAAGACGTCCGTTAGACGCCTGTAAACACGCACAGGAGAGAAAGCGCTCGTGAAGAGACTCACTGCGCATGGCGGCGCATGTTTGTTTACACGTCCGTTTACCGTAAATACTGGAGAACGCGCGCGGATTTGATTGAGCCAAAATGTGTGTTTTGGTGTCACCGTATGTGATTGTTTCGATTCTAGAAACAGCGCCGGTTATTATCGATAACATCAGACATCTGTTAGACGTCAAAAAAAGATCGCTGCACTGTACTGAAATGACAATTAAAACAGATCGGTGGCCTGGCGGTGTATCAGACGAGGTGGCCGAGTGGTTAAGGCGATGGACTGCTAATCCATTGTGCTCTGCACGCGTGGGTTCGAATCCCATCCTCGTCGAAAGTGGTTGTTTTTTTTAATAATCCGTGGGTTTCTTTAAAAGTGATTTGAGTCCGCCGGTAAATATTCGCCGAAAAAACAGTAAACATGGCCGCGTCTTGAATGAGGGATTCTCAAACTGTGTGTTTTAGGTCATAAAGCCTAAACACTGACAAAATGTTTTGTTGGATTTCTTCCTGAGAATGTTGTAATGGTATGTGTGATTGTGTTTTTCAAAGCAAAAGTTAAATAATTTTACTTTTCTGAGAGGATAGACAGACATAGGCCCTATTTAATCAATAATACAATTAGAAATACACTAGGAAAATACCAAACCTTTGATTGGAATAATCGAATGTTAATGATCAATAATGTATTATATATATATATATATAATAATAATAACAGGCCCGTAGCCAGGGTGGGTTCGGGTGGTTCGAAAGACCCACCCCTCACTGACAAAGGTCCAAAATTTGTCCCATACATGTGCGCATTTATCCTATTTTGACTGCTATGCCATAATAAATTGTAAAAAAAAAAAATGACCTATGAAAATAACCCATCATAGAAGGCTTTAAGAAAAAGCAGAATCCTGTGTTGGCTGTTGCTTCAGTGTGACTTCCCGTTCTGAAATGCCAAATTCGGCATCACAAATACTGACTGAGGAAAGCTGAATGTGCTGGCCAGTTTGTTTTTTGCCTATAATAAATGACAATAGGTTAGTTTTTAATTTAAAACTTTTAACAGATTCCTTTTTTTTCTTCTAATGATATATGATATAATACATTTGCATTTAAAAAAAAAAGTATTGTTTTCATATTTATTTATTCTAAATCTTTAGGAAATGTTTTGGGTATATCAAAACGTGTGGTTATGATAACCATCCGACAAGCTAATGCAGCCAAAAATAGTTTAAATGTCCACTTAAAAAAAAAAAAAAACACCCCTGTCACTAGGCTGGCTAGGGGCCTGTAATATATTTATACTCCCTGCTGAAAAGTGAAGACAAATTTAGTGCGCCATCTGGTGGCGGATGCAGTAATGCCATAAGCCACACATGTAACGTGGTCCATTCATTCATTCATTTTCTTTTCGGCTTAGTCCCTTTATTAATCTGGGGTCGCCACAGCGGAATGAACCGCCAACGTATCCAGCATATGTTTATACGCAGCGGATGCCCTTCCAGCTGCAACCCATCACTGGGAAACATCCATAAACACTCATACACCACGGACAATTTAGCTTCCCCAATTCACCTATAGCACATGTCTTTGGACTTGTGGGGGAAACCGGAGCACTCGGAGGAAACCCACGCCAACACGGGGAGAACATGCAAACTCCACACAGAAATGCCAACTGACCCAGCCGAGGCTCAAACCAGCGGCCTTGCTGTGAGGCGATTGTGCATCGCCCTAACGTGGTCCAAATTAAAAATATAATTTACACCAAAAACATTGTTCCCAGAGATGGTTTCTGTCTAATTCCTGTCATGCTGATGTATTTACTGCAGGTAAATTTACTACTTTAGCTACTAGGGAGTGCTGTTGTTATGTTTGAGTTTTGCGTTTACATTAGTGCATTTTCGTTTTAAAAAAAAGCATTTCAGAATGAAACCGCTCCTCAACCTTAACAATATTTTTGTTGTAATTTGTATTTTTGTACCCAGAGCGTTTCAGAAAAATGTAAACCCATTTATAAAACTCACATGATAATCAGGGTTGCCAGTTTTTCGCAACAAAACTAGCTCAGTAATATAAACACAAAATATGCCACCGCCCATTAAATTCAATTAAAATCATGTTTATTTCTGTAGCGCTTTTACATGTGTGGATTGTGTCAAAGCAGCTTAACATAGAAGTTCTAGTAAATTAAAATTGAAACTGTGTCAGTCCAGTTTTCAGAGTTGAAGTTTAGTTTCGTTCAGTTCAGTGTGGTTTAATTTTCACTGCTGAAAGTCCAAACACTGAAGAGCAAATCTATCGATGCGCAGCTCTACAGGTCCCAAACTAGGCAAGCCAGTGGCGAGGAACAAACTTCACCGATTGACCAAAATGAAGGAAAAAACCTGGAGAGAAACCAGGATAAATTGGGCACGACCATTTCTCCTCTGGCCAAGCTTCTTGTGCAGAGCTGCAGTCTAGGCGCCGGAGGCTGGAGAATGCTGGACGTGTGAGTAGGTCACCGGCGGGTGTTCAGGCTGGCGCACAGGATCAATGCGGAGACTTGTCTGCCACTGTGGTCTTTCAGGAATCAGTCTCATGCTCTCCACTCCTCCACGACCACCACAGCATCAGCTCAGTATACGGCCTGGTCCAGGGTTATGGAGACCTTGGCATAATTTCTTCACAGGTCTTGGATCACATCAATGGTGATATAAAGTAGATTTTAATCAAAATTATTTGTTTTTATATTAATTACTCAGGGCATCACGGTGGCGCAGTGGGTAGCACGATCGCCTCACAGCAAGAAGGTCACTGGTACGAGCCTCGGCTGGGTCAGTTGGCATTTCTGTGTTGAGTTTGCATGTTCTCCCCATGTTGGCGTGGGTTTCCTCCGGGTGCTCCGGTTTCCCCCACAAGTCTAAAGACATGCGCTATAGGTGAATCGGGTAAGCTAAATTGTCCGTAGTGTGTGTGTGTGTGTGGATGTTTCCCAGTGATGGGTTGCGGCTGGAACTTTATTAACTTTAATAATCTGGGGTCGCCAGAGCGGAATGAACCGCCAACTTATCCAGCATATGTTTTACGCAGCAGATGCCCTTCTAGCTGCAACCCATCACTGGGAAACATCCATACACACTCATTCACACACATACACAATTTAGTTTACCCAATTCACCTATAGCGCATGTCTTTAGACTTGTGGGGGAAACCGGAGCACCCGGAGGAAACCCACGCCAACACGGGCAGAACATGCAAACTCCACACAGAAACGCCAACTGACCCAGCCGAGGCTCGAACCAGCAACCTTCTTGCTGTGAGGCGATTGTACTACCCACTGCGCCACCACAAATATTCAATATTCCTCCAAAACATAAAGAAGTACATTTAAAAATGATGTATGATATTTACCCTGCTAAGGAGTTTCTGAGAAAAAGATTTAATGTGAATTGTAATGTCTGCCAATTTTGCAATGGCGATATTAAAACTGTTGAACATCTATTTCTTCATTGTGATTTGGTTAATCCTTTCTGGTCTGATGTGGGCAACTGGATAAAACAATATAATTCAATGTTTCCCTTTATTTGTTGGGACATTGAGAAATTTGGAGTACATTTGAAAAACAAAGATGATGACTTATCTGCAAATTGTTTACTTATTTTACTTAAATTCTTCACTCATAAATGCAAAGTTTTGCAAACAGCTCCTCAATTGATTGTCTTTGAAAAGGAGTTTGCCACCTATGCAGAGGCTTTACAAATAATGAAGGGTGAGAAGGCTAAGCAATTGTATGATTTGTTTCAAGAATATGGTTTTATTTGACCCCTTACAGCGTTTCTGTCTGATGTCTGCACAGTTTGTTGATCTTTTTCTCCGTTTAGTTATTTTATACATTTTTTTTTATATTGTTTTGCTTGTTTTGTGTAATTTTATGGCTCTATATTTGATTCTTGTATATCTGACATGTCTCAGTCCGTTTGTGAAAGATTATGTTGGAATTGAGTTTGGCCTAAATTGTTATGTTTTTGAAAGGCAAATAATTAAAAAAAATTTAAAATCAAATTGACAATGATCGGTAATTTCAATCAGGAGTGTTCGCGGTCAGCCGCTCATGTGACCGCGTGGGGTCCTGATTCGTGCGGTTGTGTGCAGTTCATCATGGCGGCGAACAGCAGCAACAGCACGAGCGGTAAAAGCGGCGGAAAACAGTCAACTCCGTCAGCCGAGCAGGTAACGGAGCACCGGTTTTACTACAGTAACACATGAACACTTTATCTAGATTTTTATCCACATTGCGACGTGACAAGACCTGAACTTAACCGCTTTAATAAACAACAAAGCCGGACCGCCCGCCGCCCCTCAGTGTCTGTGATGGAGGAGTGCAGGTTTTATCGCAAAACATTGAATCAGCATTGAATGAGAGGCGCTTGTACAGTTTTATATTTATCCTCAATCCCTGCAGACTTCATATCAGGCAGATTATAGAGACTGTAGATTCATAAAGCTGCTGCTATTATGCTGGTCGTCTCCACCCTGATGTCTGTATATGGAAACCGCGTCGTGTGCATTTCTGTCACTATTCCTGTCATGGAGAACAAGAAACCACGAGTGACACTATTGGAGTCAATACGGGACGACTTAATAATTATAAATAAAAAGGGTTAGTTCACGCTAAAATGAAAATGCTGTTATTAATTAGTCGTTAATGTTCAGAATCCAAATAAAGATGTTTTAGATGAAATCCGAGAGCTCTCTCATCCTCCATAGACAGCTTGAGTCTTGTTCTAGCTGGGTCACTTTTAGCTTAGCATTATTCATTGAATCGGATTTGACCATTAGCATTAAGTTCAAAAATATTCAAAAAGGGGTTTGATAATTTTCCTATTTAAAGCCCAAGGCCTCTGTAGTTACATTATGTAATAAGACCACTAGAAAATGAAAAGTTACTATTTCCCAAAGAGCGTCTAACGCAGGTGTGCCCAAACTCAGTCCTGGAGGGCCGTTGTCCTGAAGAGTTTAGCTCCAACTTTCCTCAACACACCTGCCAGGATGTTTCTAGCAAGCCTGGTAAGAGCTTGATTACCTGGCTCAGGTGTGTCTGATTGGGGTTGAAGCTAAACCATGCAGGACACCGGCCCTCCAGGACCAAGTTTGGGCACCCCTGGTCTAGTGGTGGGCAAAGCAAGGCTTCATGAAACACTGAAACAGTCGAAGCAAATGTGTCGAAGCTTCGAAAAGTTTCGAAACCCGTCTCTGCAGTGATTTTATTTTATGTATTTTTTTAATGTACATATTTTATGTACATATTTTATGATTTTACAGTGATCATTTTATGCATTGCTCTGGAACAGCTTCAGCAAAGAAACAGTTTAGCAAATTAAGATATTAAACCCCACGTTGTAGAGTTGAGGTTTCAAGTGATTTAGTAAAGCGGTGAGAGTTTCAGACTAGCATGCCGAGATAATGGGTTCAAATCCAGGGTGATGCAGCTATAGATGTTGATTTTTAAATGCTCTGTTCTTGTAACGTGTTTTGTTTTAACATTGGTCTGACACCGAATAAACACTTTGTGTATAAATGTCATGTTTTGGTCATAAAACAGTAACATTATTAAAATGCATCAAGTCATAATTTCAGAGTATTTGTACAAGTCAGGATTCGAACTTGTATTCGAATAGTTAAGCCTGGTTTATACTTCTGCGTCGAGTGATCGGCGTGACCCACGGCGCATGCCTTCCGCGTTGTCGTGCATTTATACTTCTGCGTGATGTTTGTGTTGCTCTGCAATAACACTTCCGAAACGCTAGCTGGCAGTAAGTTTTTATGTTCCTCTGTGTCAAAGTTTCTTCGTTTTTTCTGAACGCTACCTTAATGTAGAAGTAGCTCAAATTAGCTCATTTTGAGGCGGGAACCGGCAGACATGCAACAACTTTAATCATAAGGTACACACAAAACAAAAGTCTCCATCTGGAGCACACTCGTCAGCGCTACCAAGCCGACCAATCACAGAGCTTGCGCTATGCGTCGTTGCGACGTGTAGTTACATTTTTTTGAGAGGTGTGCCACGGTGAGGGCTATGCAACCACACGCAGGCTGCGCTGGAGCATACACGTGCGCTTGGCTTTTAGTCATGTGACCCGGGTGTACATACAAAATGGTGAAGTGTTTTGAAACACTTGTGCTTCGGGATCTTGTCGAACACTTGTCGAAACGTCAGTTTCACGTCAGCCATCCCTAAACACCGGCCCTCCAGGACAGAGTTGGGCACCCCTGGTCTATCGCCTCCGAAATTGCATTGGCCGCATTGTGTTTCGTTTTCTGAGGCGCAACTCATTTATTAGAGTAGAAAAAAGGCCCAAAGTGGCTTCTCCTATGGCAGAGAACTACATTTTTCTGTCTGATATTTGCTGCTAGTTTATCATGAAGTGACGATTTGGATGGAAACACTGCTTTATTCACAAATTTTTCATGCAATATTCAAGTTTTGTGCTTAAATTTAATTTGCATCTTTGTATGGAAACATAGCTACTGTCAAAACAGTTCATGTGACTTGAGTGGTCCAGCTCTAATCAAACGAAGCTCCAAGAACACACTTGTATGCAAAAAAAAACAACCCTATAAATACTATTGTGTTCTCCTTTGTCTTTCTTGTATCAGGTCAGGGTGCGCGTTTACTACAGGCAGTACGACATATTGCAATTAGAGTCAGCAGAGCAACACGCCAATGTTGTAATTGCCCGTAGTAAATGCACACCCTGACCTGATGTGGAAGACACTGGCGAACAAAGTAATTTTTTGCAGTATTTGTTTTAGCATGATTACAGGTGAACCACTTAAGTCACATGGAATATTTTGACAATTTTTTGGTCTTTTCTGGACTTTGAGCATCTCGCGACCCTTGCTGCATATGGAAGTTGAGAGAGCTCTAGGATTTCATCTAAGATATCTTCATTTGTGCTTTGAAGATCAACAAAGGATTAGTAATTAATAACAGAATATTTATTTTTGTGTAAACTGATTCTTTAATGTGTGTGTCCCCGTATCAAATAATAAAGTGATTTTGACATATATTGAAGCATATTAAACACAAATAAAGAGTACACTTTGATTTTTAACATGACTTTTGTAATAATAGGTGTGAAATATGTTTTCATCATCATCCAGCATACCTGATGTGTTTATGTATATATACATTAGGGTTGTCACGATACTGGAATTCGGTACCAATCGATACTGACATTTTTAAAACATTCATTTCCTGCTTACATTTGAGCGCTAATGAGCACGTTCTCAAACAGCGCTGGTTTGCCATTGTGTTCACGTGCTCAACAGAAATGACTGTGATTGGCCGTGAAGGTCATCAGTTCACCGAACTCACCGCTCTTTACTGAGTCTAACCACAGATACAGGGACACTGGAGCGTTTCAAAGTCACGTCGATCAGCTGGTTTGTCTATAAGTTGACATACGAGTGATCCACTGATGAATCACGGCTTTAAGACGCTCCAGTGTCCCTGTATCTGTGGTTACACTCAGTAAACAACGGTGAGTTTGGTGAACTGATGACCTTCATGGCCAATCACAGTCATTTCTGTTGAGCACGTGAACACAATGGCAAATCAGCGCTGTTTAAGAACGTGCTCAACAACGCTCAAATGTTAGCAGGAAATGGACGTTTTTAAAATTTCAGTATCGATTGGTACCGAATTCCAGTATCGTGCAACCCTGATATACATATTATATTATATGACATTACATAATAATATGATGTAAAATACATGCACATTTTTCTGTCCCTAACCTGTGGTCTTACAAAATTGTTGCTCCTAAAGTTTAATACACTATTATAAAAGAGACTGAAACATAACTATAATTCATTACCCTAAAAACTAGAAGAATTAAATCAAGCATTTTTTTTCTTCTGATTTATTCATGCAGCAGAAACCTCTCTGTAGATAAGATATTTTAGATTGATGACATTTTTAAAAAAATAATGGTAATATTTTGCATGACTCAGGTGGTGGCCACGTTCCAGAGGATGCGGCAGGAGCAGCGCAGTATGGCCTCCAAGGCTGCAGAGTTTGAGATGGAGATCAATGAACACAGGTCTGACCTGCTGGAAAAAACTGCCCTTCTTTCATGCACCATTTCTGCTTTTCCACAATTATGTAGTCAGTGTATGACAATGGGCGACTTGACAAAAATCAAGTGACAATGAGCGATATGTAGTAGGACTAGTGCTGTCATGATACTGGAATTCGATACCAATCGGTACTGAAATTTTACTTTGACTAAATTTTACTAAATTTTGTTGCGCGTGACTGCTCCGGGTGTGTGTTCACGGTATGTGTGTGTTCACTAACTGTGTGTGTGCACTTGGATGGGTTAAATGCAGAGCACAAATTCCAAGTATGGGACACCATACTTGGCCACACTACACTTCACTTCACTTAAACAGCGCTGATTTGCCATTGTGTTCACGTGCTCAACAGAAATGACTGTGATTGGCCGTGAAGGTCATCAGTTCACCAAACTCACCGCTGTTTACTGAGTGTAACCGCAGATACAGGGACACTGGAGTGTTTTAAAGGCGTGAAGATCAGCTGGTCTGTTTATAAGCTGACATACTAGCGATCCGCTGATGAATTGATTGATCTTCACGGCTTTAAAATGCTCCAGTGTCCCTGTATCTGTTAACAATGAATAACAATGTGCGCTAGCAAAATAAGCATTGTAAATTTTGATTTCACGCAGACTTTAAGCTTTAATATTTATATATTGTGCAACCCCAATTGTCATGACATTATTTATCTGTAGCGCACATTATAATAAATGATAACACACTAATACTTATGCATTCAACCTGTTCTTCTTGAATAGCAGACTCTTGCTCTTCTATCACACTTGACTTCTTGTCTTCCTGTTTCGCAGCCTCGTCATCGACACACTGAAGGAAGTAGATCCCTCACGCAAGTGCTTTCGTTTAGTTGGCGGCGTTCTTGTGGAGAGAACTGTCAAAGAAGTCCTGCCTGCACTAGAAAACAACAAAGAACAGGTACAAAACTTCTGCCAAACTCACAGACATTTGCTCTGTGCATTATGTGGTATTATTACTAGTGCTGTGAAACAATTCATCATGATTTAACTCATCCAAAATAAAAGTTTGTATCACATTATATACAGTGCTCAGCATATATGAGTACAACCCCTCACAGATCTCTCTTTTACATTAATATAACTTAATATAATATAATATAACACAACGGCAAATCAGCGCTGTTTAAGAACGTGCTCAACAGCGCTCAAATGTTAGCAGGAAATGGACGTTTTTAAAACTTCAGTACCGATTGGTATCGAAATCCAGTATCGTGACAACCCTACTTCAACTATATATTATCTAAATACAAACCTTCATGTTTGGATGCAATTAATCAGCACTAATTATTGCTCTAAATCTCTGATCAGATTTCCAAGATCGTGGAGACGCTGAACACACAGATGCAGGTGAAAGGACGCGAGCTGACGGAGTACCGCGAGCGCTACAATATCCGGCTAGTCGGAGAGGACGACAAACAGGGCAAAGCGGATGCCAGTCAAGCCAAAGACAGCGAAGGAGGATCTAAAGGTGGCGCCGGAGTGCTCGTCTCATAGTGGATTCTTACTGTAGAAACCGCTGTATTATATGCCCAGAGACTGAGTTGGCACGTTTCCTTTTTAGTCTTACAGATGCCAGTCATAATAACACACGAAAGAGAGCGAATGTCTCGGTTTCCATGCACATTTTGTACATTCATAGTCCTTTTTCCACTCTGATCACCTTTAAAGTGTGATTTCGACTCTTTAATAACATGAAAACTATTTATTTGTGATTTTAAAACCAGACAAACAATCAGCGAATGCAGATACTTAAAAACAAAATGCTTTTCTTTTAGTCTTACAGATGTAAGTTGTAATAACACACATGAAAGAGAGCGAAGGTTTCATTTTTCATGCACGTTTTGTACATTCGTAGTCTTTGAGAATGCAATTATTTCCACTCTGATCTAAAAATATCTGCATTCACGGACAAATAAATAGTGATTGTTTAATTTCATGTTATTAAATCACACTCTGGGCACATTTACAGTGTGATTTCTCCACTTTAATAACATGAAATTAAACATAATAACTATTTATTTGTGATTTTAAACCAAAATTAAGTGAGATTTTCCCTAAAACAAGCAAAATAATCTGTCAAATCATTTAATTTCAAAACAAAAACAAGATAATCCCCATTTTGACTCTTTATTTCTGAAAACACTCTTTATTTACTCCTCTAGAAAATGCTTCTTGATTTAAGAATATTTCGATGTTTGGACTTGAAATGAGACACAAACTCTAAGAAAGAAAAGCATTTTTTTTGCAGTGTGTCTGGTTTAAATTCACAAATAAATAGTTATGATTAATTTCATGTTATTAAAGTGGAGAAATCACACTGTGGTCACATTTAGAGTGTGATTTCTCCACTTTAATAACATGAAAACTATTTATTTGTGATTTTAAAACCAGACAAACAATCAGCGAGTGCAGATACTTAAAAACAAAATGCTTTTCTTTTAGTCTTACAGAAGCCAGTTATAATAACACACATGAAAGACTTGGTTTTCATGCACATTTTGTACATTCGTAATCTTTGAGAACGCAACTTTATCCACTCTGATCTAAAAATATCTGCATTCACTGACAAATAAATAGTGATTGATTAATTTCTTGTTATTAAAGTGGAGAAATCACACTGTGGTCACATTTACAGTGTGATTTCTCCACTTTAATAACAAGAAATTAAAAATGCTTTTTGATTTAAGACTATTTAGATCTTTGGACTAGAAGTGTGAAACTCTTAAGAAAGAAAAGCATTTTATGGGGTTTCTGCATTCTCTGATTGTTTACCGTGCAGAAACAAATGCTTCTCTTGGAGTTTTTGTCCCATTTCTAGTCAAAACAGCTAAAAATCCTTAAATCAAGAAGCGTTTTCTAGACGAGTAAAAACTATTGTCTTGTTTTCAGAAATAATAAGTCAAAATTAAGTGACTTTTTCAGAAAAACAAGCAAAATAATCTGCCAGTGGGATAAGAAAAATAATCGTATTTCAAAACAACAACCTTAAAACAATGCAATATTTTTTGCTCGTCTAGAAAATGCTTCTTGATTTAAGCATATTTAGATGTTTAGACTAGAAACAAGACAAAACTCTGAGTAAGAAAAGCATTTTTTTGCAGTGTGTCTGCTTTAAATTCACAAATAAATAGTTATTGTGTTTAATTTCATGTCATTAAAGGGATAGATCACCCAAAAATTGAATCACTCTCTAAGTGGGTGTAAACTGTTTCTTCTGTTGAACTCAAAGGAAGATATACTGTTGTAAAAAACAACAATTGACTTCCATAGTATTTTTTATTCTTGCTATAAATGTCGTGTTTTTTTCAACATTTTTCAGAGTATCTTGTTTTGTGTTCAACAGAAGAAATTCAGTTTAGAGCCACTTTAGTGTAAGTAAATAGTCTGATTTATTTTTTTATGTTTTTGAGTGAACTACCCCCTTTAATAGCACTGTTAATTCACCGTCTTTCACTTTAGCTCTGGAAATAAGTCATGTTTAGTGCTTGCTGCAGATTGAATTGAGCCTGATGGACTTTCGACTGTATTTACTCCATCGTTTGTCACGACTGTACGCCTGTGGACGAAGCCTTTTTATGTTTGTTTAGTTTAGTTTTTTTGTGGTTGTTTTGGTTATGGAATTAAAAATACAAATTTGAGCAAGAATTGTTCGCGGTGTCGTGTGTTTTGTTCGCCACTAAATTCACACTGTTGTTGGAGGAAATGGTGATTATTATTAAATTTTTTCATTCATTTTCCTTCAGCTTAGTCCCTTATTTATCAGGGGTCGCCACAGCGGAATGAACCACCAACTATTCCGACATATGTTTTAAGCAGCGGATGCCCTTCCAGCTGCAACCCAGTATTGGGAAACACCCATACACACGCATTCACACTCATACAATACGCTGATTTAAATCATGTCCTATATAAAAGCAACGGCACGCGATAGAAGGAATATTTTCCATATTAAAAGGAGTTTTTGTTCTAACCAACACCTGAAATTTATATTTTAGAAATGGTTTCTATTTCTGAAAAAAACTGACAATGATCACCTCAGGTACACCTCATGTGCTTTTATTCAGTGTTAAATGCTAATAATGTGAGTTTGAATGCCATTTCACATGACATTTATTGCCATACTACTGAAAGCAGCAGCAGATAGTTCACCTCAGATCTTGAAAATAAAATAAACCGTTTGAAATTGAACTTTAGAACTGAACACATATGAGTGATTCAGCATCTACATTTAATAATGTTAAAGAGGGTTAATATGTATTAAATAGATTATAAACCTTACCATTTCGTTGGAGTGCAGTAAGTGATATTCTGTGCTTCAGAACAGCTGAATTTAAATGTTTCTGTCGTGTTTTGTCTGGTGCAAACAGCCAAATTGCTTATCACTGCAAATCTCGTCACATAGCCTGTTGTTAGGACACAGGGTTGCAATGTAACCTGCTCACCTAACGTTTACACTCGTAATATTTATCATTTGCTAATTAATAACCTCATGTGGAACTCTGAATCTGCATCTCATTTCGGAGTCTGCTACTGTCCACCGGGAGCCTTTCTGAATGAATGAAATACGTTGTTTTCCACCAAGGCAACTCGGGGTGCTGAAATATAATTGCATTTACATTATGAATTTCCAACTGCATTAACAGTTAGAGATTAATATTGTACTTTTATTTTTTTTCTCTCTGTCTTAATTTTCTAAATTCAATTAGTGAACGTTTTTTTAGGCGGCGCAGTGGGTAGCGCTGTCGCCTCACAGCAAGAAGGTCGCTGGTTCGAGCCTCGGCTGGGTTAGTTGGCATTTCTGTGTGGAGTTTGCATGTTCTCCCCGTGTTGGCGTGGGTTTCCTCCGAGTGCTCCGGTTTCCCCCACAAGTCCAAAGACTAAAGTCCAAGCTAAATTGTCCGTAGTGTATGAGTGTGAATGGGAGTCTATGGGTGTTTCCCAGTGATGGGTTGCAGCTGAAAGGGCATCCGCTGTGTAAAACATATGCTGGATAAGTTGGCGGTTCATTCCGCTGTGGCGACCCCAGATTAATAAAGGGACTAAGCCGAAAAGAAAATGTTGTTTAACAAACAACTGAAATCAGTATTTACATTAGGAAACATTCACATTAGAACATTTCAGCTGGATTAATAATTAGAGATTAATATTTTATTCTCTTTTTTCCTTTCTCTCTTCATTTTGAATGTACAAATATGAATAAACAAAAACCTTAAATATTCAACTAAACGTGGCGCGAGTGATGGAGTCATAAAACCTGTTGATTTACAATTAAATATATTCAATGGTTATTAAAGATTTTAAGATGATTTTTTAAATGATAACAGAAAATTATTTAAAATAATAAAACAACAATTAAATAGACCGATAAATAATACTAAAATAACTAACAGCGATTACAACGACATCCTCGTGATTGGTCTTTCCTGCTCCACGCTGAGGAAAGCATCACAAATCACGTGACTACGTTGAATCTACTCTGCTTTTTATCTTAGATTAGTTTACATCTAAATACGGCTGCTGCCTATTAATTGACTATGCTAACCCGCGATAAACGTAAATAAATGCATTATTATAATTTCTTACCAACACGCATAGATATTTATAATGGATATATCTACGACCAACACGCCTGTCCAATCGGAGGCAACGTCATTACATCGAAGCCCCGCCCACACCGGGCAACCAACCGTTTCATTATTAGTATTTATATTCGTCATTTTCTTGTACACTACGCTCGATTTATCTACACACAAACTGTAATTAATGCGAAAAGACGGACTTGTTTGATTCATTTACATCAGTATTCTGCAGATTATGTCGTGAGCTGTTTATGTGTGAGCTGTAAGGTTAGCTATTCGCCCGTGGGTGGATGAAATAAGCTCAAAGTTCAGCCTGTGCTCAGACAGAAAGTGAAGCGACTTTTACAGCTTAGTCGATGCTTTCGTTTACTGCTGTAAAACACAGAAACTCTGCTTTTACTGTCGGTCTGTTGGCTTGGACATCGAGAGCACAGAGCAGGTTAGCATTTTGAATGTTGTTTGTACATTACGACACTCTCATAAGCTTGCATTTTAATCTCAGATGATGTTTATTGTTTATTATTGTTCGTCATGAAGGCTGTGTTGAAGAATAGGATTGTACTTTTGTTTAGTTTTTTGCGTTAGAGATAGACAGGTTTAACTACTCTGGTGACTTTTGCAGTGCAGTTCTCGTTAGTGTCCATATGAGGGCGCAATAATAAACGTTTTAGTATAAAAACAATCCATTTAAAGGGGTAGTTCACCCAAAAATGAACATTTATTCACTATTTATTCATTAATTCATTCATTTTTTTTTTTCGGCTTAGTCCCTTTATTAATCTGGGGTCGCCACAGTGGAATGAACCGCCAACTTATTTACATTTACATTTAGTCATTTGGCTTACGCTTTTATCGAAAGCGACTTACAAGTATTATGCAGAGGCCAATTATCACTGCAGAGCAAACGGGGGTAAGGTGTCTTGCTCAAGGACACTTCAGTCATTGTCTGCTGGCGCTGAGATTCGAACCCAGAACCTTCTGCTTACAAGTCCAACTCTCTAACCACCAGACCACACTGGTGCCCTTCCAGCTGCAACCCATCACTGGGAAACACCCATACACTACGGGCAATTTTAGCTTACCCAATTCCCCTATAGCGCATGTCTTTGGACTTGTGGGGGAAACCGGAGCACCCGGAGGAAACCCACGCCAACACGGGGAGAACATGCAAACTCCACACAGAAATGCCAACTGACCCAGCCGAGGCTCGAACCAGCGACCTTCTTGCTGTGAGGCGACATCGCTACCCACTGCGCCACCACGCTGCCCCTACTCACTATTTACTCTTCCCTAAAGTGGTTGTAAATCTTTATGAGATTCTTTCTTCTGTTGAACACAAAAGAAGATAATTTGAAGAATGCTGAAAACCGGTAACCATTGACTTCCATAGTAAGGAAAACAAATGCTATGGAAGTCAATGGTTACCGTTTTTTTTTTAGCATTTTTCTAAATATCTTCTTTTGTGTTTAACAGAATAAAGAAACTCAATAAGATGAGTAAATGGTGATTGTCATATTTAAGTGAATTATCTCTTTAAGTTTTATTTTTATGTTCAATTTTATTACTGTAAAAAGCAAACAGTATTACAAAACAAATTGTTACATCTTGTTATCCTTTTGTACTTTAAGAAAATATTAAGAAAGTCAAATGGAAACGAGAGTAATAACAGTGTTCAGAAAATGTACTTACAAACAAACATCTGATTGCTGTCATTCAATCCCAATCATATATTCACAATTAACGTTTATTTTTAATTAAATCGATTCACTGTTGTTTTATGTGTAATATTTGTTCTGTCATATTTTTCACAGTACCAGATAATATTTTTTTAAATAAAATTTAATACAAATATAAAAAAAAAAAAATATATATATATATATGTTCTTTATTTAAATTAATATGATAAAATGGTTAAATTTGCTTTATTATTATTTATATTCATTCATTCATCCATTTTCTTTTCGGCTTAGTCTTTTTATTAATCTGGGGTCGCCACAGCGGAATGAACCGCCAACTTATCCAGCATATGTTTTACACAGCGGAGGCCCTTCCAGCTGCAACCCATCACTGGGAAACACCCATACACTCTCATTCACACACACACACACACACTACGGACAATTTAGCTTACCCAATTCCCCTATAGCGCATGTGTTTGGACTTGTGTGGGAAACCGGAGCACCTGGAGGAAACCCACGCCAACATGGGGAGAACGTGCAAACTCCACACAGAAATGCCAACTGACCCAGCCGAGGCTTGAACCAGCAACCTTCTTGCTGTGAGGCGACAGCGCTACCCACTGCGCCACCACACCACCCAAAAATAAACATATATATATTCTTTATTTAAATTAATATGATGGGCCTCACGGTGGCGTAGTGGGTAGCACGTTCGCCTCAAGGCAAGAAGGTCGCTGGTTCGAGCCTCGGCTGGGTCAGTTGGCATTTCTGTGTGGAGTTTGCATGTTCTCCCCGTGTTCGTGTGGGTTTCCTCCGGGTGCTCCGGTTTCCCCCACAAGTCCAAAGACATGCGGTACAGGTGAATTGGGTAAGCTAAAATTGTCCATAGTGTATGTGTGTGAATGAGTGTGTATGAATGTTTCCCAGTGATGGGTTGCAGCTGGAAGGGCATCCGCTGCATAAAACATATGCTGGATAAGTTGGCGGTTCATCCCGCTGTGGCGACCCCAGATTAATAAAGGGACTAAGCCGAAAAGAAAATGAATGAATGAATGAAATTGTCCGTAGTGTATGAGTGAGTGTATGGATGTTTCCCAGTGGTGGGTTGCAGCTGGAAGGGCATCCGCTGCGTAAAACATATGCTGGATAAGTTGGTGGTTCATTCCGCTGTGGCGACCCCAGATTATTAAAGGGACTAAGCCGAGAAGAAAATGAATGAATGAAATTAATATGATAAAATGGTTAAATTTGCTTTGTTATTATTTATAATTATATGTTAATCATCACCACAGCGGAATGAACCGCCTATGTATAATTATTTAATTAAATATTATTTTAAGGTATTATTTTACCCATAAAATATTATTTTATGAATAACATATATTTTCTTTCTTTGTACACCTCCGGTATGATCTTTTTCGCAGTATAGCTTCAGTGAAATGTCATTTTTACTTTTTCTATACTAAATACTAAATAATATTTACCTCCAAATTATGAAGGCAATTATTTTTTTTACTTATTTAAATTTTTTTAAAATGACTTAAATATTAAACATTTTTATTTAAATAAAAATGATAATAAAATGATTAAATTTGTGTTATTGTTAGATAAGAACAAATTCTCCATCTCTCCATAATGTCAGTTGCATACTGTAATTTTTGTCAGTAAATAAAGCATACATGCATGAAATATTCACACCATTACCTGGAGAAGCGGTAATCACAGTGTGTTTGTGTTGACAGGATGTCGTCATCACTTCCTGTGGCCGCGGTTTGTCAGATGACTGCCACTCCCGACAAAGAGGTAAACTTCAGAACCTGCACGCGATTGGTGGAGCAGGCCAAAGTGGGTGGGGCCAGTATGGTGTTTCTGCCGGAGGGCTTTGATTACATCGGCTCCAGTCGCGAGGAGACCCTGCAGCTGTCAGAGAGTCTGGACGGAGAAACCATCAGCAGATACACACACCTGGCCAGGTGAGCCGCATATTTTCCACATATTTTTATGCACATTTTATAATATTGCAATAAAGGTCCTGTGAAGTGCAATTTTTTATTAGATGTTTGATGTAATCTCAACTGAAACTTGGAAGAGAGGGTGGGACATAAAGTAGCTCCTCCCCTTTTAAAAAAACAGCCAATAGCGTTTGGTTTTTATCATCGCTCTGCCAGTGAGAGTGGTTGAACTCAAGCGCATCAAATGAGAAGCGCCTTGAAGGGGGCGGGGCTTGTCAGATACTAGAGAGCATTTGATTGGTCAGAAGATTTGATGAGAAACTGAAGTATGAAGTGATGTGAATAAAACCGTTGATCAATTTATGCAGAAGTGACAAACTACAAGCTTTACGTTTATATAGTTTTATATTATATTAAAAATATTGTATTTTTTAAACGTGAATTTTGTCACTGTTTTGGTGCGCACTAGCTTATAGATATCCTAAAAACTAACAATACTGATACTAAGATCTAAAAAAATACTTTATTTTAATTTTAATGGCACCATTAAACCTTTCGGAGCCTGTGTCCGTTTCAATAAACATCACATTAGAGAATAACCTGAAATTTATTTAAGTTAAAATGGTTCATTGTTGAAGTTTGTGACCTTCAGAAGAAACTTAATAATAACAAGTAATAATCAATAATTAGTATTTTATTTTTAATTTCATGTTGCTAGGGCTGCACGATTAATCGAAAAAAGATTGCGATCTCGATTCGACCCTACACGCAATCTTAATTCAGTTTTTCTACGATTCAGCCAATTATATTTTCAAGGTCAGGAGCAAAGTGTAAAGGCGGACGCACAAGTCTTCACAGCAACACAGACAGCAACCACCTCCAAATGGCATTAAAAGTGTCACATACTGTATTTATAAGGTATAATTCACCCAAAAATTTATTTTCTGTGTTAATGTAATGATGTATTCGCGGCCGCGAAATCACACATGAGCTGACGCACTGTTTGTTTACTACCGAGAGGATGCGTGCGTGCCCGCCAATAATGTCTACTTTAGTAAACAGAACCTGCATAGGCTGTGAATAACAGGTAATAAAGTTGTAAATAACATTCAGTTTGTTGCACAGAGCGATCGTTTGGGAGCCGCGCGGGAAGTATGATTTGCATGTGTGTGTTTTTTCCTCACAGTGACTGCAGCCATGACATGACATGAATCGCACTCTGCAGTAAAAGTGAAACCGGCGCGCACATCATTTAAATGATCATATCGCATTTTAGAGTTATGATTACCACAAGCATTTGATATGTTTTTTTTTTCTTTCATAGCGAACACAAAGTGTTGTGCATGAAAATAAATGTTTAACAGTGTCAGAATAACTACTCTAGCCTATATAATGTTGAATATAATGCAAGAGGGAATCTGATAATGACAGATGTCTCATTTTACCAGTGAAAAAAAATGGTCTGATAATGTTGTCAATGACAAATGACAAGCATATGTCTCAAACGTAATAATTCAACTTCAGAATTATGAATATTCTGATGTAATCACTTTACTGTGAATTAACTAACTTTTGCATTTCAACCAACAGTAGACCTACACATAGACCTAATATTATTATTGTTATTTCTCAAACATATGGTAAAACAACAATAATAATATTAGGTCTATGTGTAGGTCTACTGTTGGTATATTGTTGTTGAAGTACCGCTGTTTTGACCTGATGTATCTTAAAATGGACAAAAAGTATAAATTGTCAGCAGCTAGCTCTTTGCAACTCTCACACGGTCGCCCACTGAAGCTAAGCAGGGCTGCGCCCGGTCAGTACCTGGATGGGAGACCACATGGGAAAGCTAGGTTGCTGCCAGAAGTGGTGTTAGTGAGGCCAACAGGGGGCGCTCAACCTGCAGTCTTTGTGGGTCCTAATGCCCCAGTATATTGATGGGGACTCTATACTGCCGTCTTTCGGTTGAGACGTTAAACCACTGGCCTCTGTCCATCATGGCCTCCTAACCATCCCCATATCATAATTGGCTTTATCACTCTGTCTCCTCTCCACCAATCAGCTGGTGTGTGGTGTGCGGTCTGACGCCGTCCAGGTGGATGCTGCACACTGGTGGTGGAAAAGGAGATCCCCCCCATTGTGTAACGCGCTTTGAATGTCTAGAAAAGCACTATATAAATTTAAGGAATTATTATTATTATTATTATTTTTAAATGAAAGATTATTCACATTTTTCTTATTTTTATGAGGTCTCATTTATGGTAGCCTTAAGAACAGGGAAAATTTATTAAACATTTTTCTGAAACTTGGAATATAATTCAGGTCTGAAGGGGTTAAAAAGTGCTTAATGGAAACGCCACGATGTGTACAAATCTTATAAATACACATAAAAAACTTTTTATCCAATAAGAAAAAAATGTGCATAAACTACGATGGAAACACGGTGTTCATTGCGTTTCGTCTTTTGAGGCTCAACTCATTTATTAGAGAAGAAAAAAACCCCACAGTGGCGTCTTCTAATGCAGCAAACCACATTTTTGTCTGTCTGATATTTGGCTCCAGTTTATCAGGAAGTGCCGATTTTGTTCTCTTTCACTCATTGGATGGAAATGCTGCTTTAATCACTAATGTTTTATGTAATATTGCAGTTTTGCGCTTAAATTAAATTGTATTCGCATCTTTGGATGTACACATAGCTACTGCTGTGGGGATTCAGAACATACAGCATGAGTTGTAAATGGCTGCGGATGTCTGTGTTTAAGGAAGCTGGACGTGTGGCTGTCTCTGGGCGGATTTCATGAGCGAGGACACGACTGGAAAACAGACCGACGCATTTATAACAGCCACATTATCATTGATGGACAAGGTACTTAGACTCTTAATTAATTAATTAATAAATAAATAAATATATATATATATATTGATTTATATATATATATATATATATTTATTTATATATATATTTATACAACCCCAAATCAGAAAAAGTTGGGACAGTATGAAAAACGCATATAAAAATGACAGTAGTGATTTCTAAATTTACTTATTTATATATATATATATATATATATATGAGCAATATCACACTCGTAGCAGTGCGATGTGGCTGTATATCAGCAATATACAGCCATATCGCACTGCTACGAGTGTGATATTGCATTTATACAACAGTTCGACGGCATAATCGTGTGTATAAAAAAGAAAATCAAACACGGAGAGTTTAAAAACCCTTTTGTAAGAGGAACTTCCGCCTTAATTCACATCTGCAGCTGACGTCAGAACAGCAGAAACCGTTGCTCGTTTACTAACGTCACTTTAGAGCTAGTGTTTGAATGATTCTCTAGCGTAATGTCTAAAGTGAAGACAAAACAGATGATTTTGCTCACATTTTAAGATTATAAGGCTGAACGGCATGAAATGCCATCCGTCTACAGACATTTCCCAGTATTTCTCTGTTGCAATCGGGAGATCACAATATTACTATGGTATAAATACAGCACTACAACATATTTCTAAGTCGAGAGAGATCGACTTAGAAAGTCATTTAACAGTTTAATAATGATTTGATCAGCTGTAGTTAGAAATTACGCTGTTTTTCTCTTAGGGCTTATTATGTGGTCTCTGTCGCCATCTTGTGGATGAACATCGTCAACCGTCTTTGCTCAAAGACAGGCTAATGGCCGCCGACGCACTGTCTCTCAGAAATTATAAATATTTTAAAATAGGCACTATCCTTGTAAATAAACTGCATAGTTGCAATCTAAACAACTACATTCTCCACTAAAAAAGCCTCAAAAGTACATTATGTTGCCCAACAGCAGCAATATTTGTCAAACTGTAGAGTGTCCTCTGCTTGTTGCTGTATGTGGGCGGAGTAATACACAAGTGTGAAGGGTGAAGAGGCTGGACGAGTGCTGTTACTGGCAGAATATCGCACATGGCTGTCATCCAATCAGATTCAAGAACCAGACAGAACTGTTGTATATATATATATATATAT
>CAIGQV010000818.1:32997553-33009844 GCA_903798115.1 Danio jaintianensis | reverse complement strand
GAGCATTACAGTAATCCAGCCTAGAAGTCATGAAAGCATGAACTAGTGAACTATATTTTAGGTTATATTAAGGGTGCTATATGAAGAGGTTACTTAAATTCTTTGTTCACATAATTTATTTTAATAAATCTATTTTTTTGCAATTGAAATCTTCAATACTTAAAGTAAAAACATGATTTCAGTTTTAGAAATGTCCATGAATCATGTTTTTTGCAATTGTACTTTTCAATGCACAACTTCAATCCATTTTTTAGAGATCATGTTTTCTGTTTTTGCAAAAAAAACAAAAAACTCTTCATATACATCCTGCTGCCGCCGTGTAATGGGAGTCTGGAGTTGTTGACCAGTCTGTATAGATTGGAGTATTATTAAATATTTGTGTCTCATATCGGTGTAGGAATCCACCTATTAGCCCAATGACAAAACTAACAGCATGGTCGAAGGTTAAACGCATGTAAGCCTTTTCTAGTGCTTCTGAAAAGAATTCTGTTATTTATTAGAAGTTATTCATATTTGTTTTACAGCTCCGAATTTAATCTGACTCCAATTTTAAGTGACCGTCAAATTTAGACTGTATTTCTAATTGTAAGAACGGATCACATTCATCATTTATGACACAAGTTAGAGTTTGATTTATCTCTGATCCCATACTCTTCAGTTAAACGTTCATTAGGGACCAAACGCAGCTTAGAGTTCCACGTCCCGGGATTGCGTTTCTTCTCACGGACATTATCTCGACACTCTGAAGTTAGTCAGAGGATGTAGCGTTAACTAATACTCAAATAGTCTAGTTGCCTACTGCTCACTCATCCGAAAATAGTAGTTAATTTAGTTATTTCCATACAACTTGCTAATATCAGTGATTAAATGATTAAAAGATCTTCATGCTGTCGTGCCAAACTGCTCCGTACAGTCAAATGCGTCTTAACAATCGATATAATCATGTCACAAACATAATGGAAGCGCAGACTCCACTTAATCTGCTGGATATAAAAGATTTCAGGAGAATTCAGAATGAATCAAAACTTAACACTTTATTTTCCAGATGAATCATGCCAATTGCAGAATCAAAGATTAAAAGCCAATTTAGAAATGTACTACATCAATTACTCAAAGATAAATCCAAGAGTATAGATGCAAATCCAAATTATACATAGTGTTGAGCTTAAGAGCTCTTCACTACGGGCCGGTCTGGATATAGACTTGCGACCCCGAGACATTTCGTCCTTCTCTTTAAATACCCTAAGAGAGCAATGAATGGTTATTTTGTCAAAGTTAACCAGTGACTTAAAGATTTACTCATCTGTTGGGATTTAATCAAAATTGATCAAAGATCAGTGAGTGAACAAAACCTCGTTACCAGTCACACCTGAGTATTTATCAATACCAGAGGGGAAGGAAAGTTCAGGAAAGAGGGCAAAGGGTGTCAAAGTCTAACCTGGGCCCTTTTCTTCAGATTCTAAAAAAGAAGTTTTTGTTGTTTTATGAGTCTGAGTAAAATCCATCCCTACATAGGCATGGGACGATAACCGTTTTCAAGGTATACTGTGGTTTGGAAAAGTCAAGGTTTTAAAACCGCCAAAATTTTCTGCTAAATCGTTCCTAAGGTATGTGTACGATTTTTTTATTTACGTTTTTTGTTTTGTTTTTTAGGACAGCAGTATCTCTAGCAGAAAAGATATCCAAAGATGCCGTTTTAAATTGTAAATAAATCTGTGTTTTTGAAACTAATGAAGACAGCAGAAGTCAATGATTCATCTGAATTATTTAGTCTGACATGTTTACTGCTCCAAAATATTTAAAATGTTTCTCAAAATAAAATATTTTGTGTCTGTGTCTGTTTTTTTACCCAGACATTTAAAAATAATATATTTTAGAGCAGTAACCACAATACCGTGAAACAGTGATATTTTTATTCAAGGTTATCATACCGTCAGAATCTTATACCGGCCCATGCCTAGTCTCATATACTGTATTGTGCCTCTTTGACATCTTTAGACAGGCATCTTTCCTCTTCATTAACTATACAGCACACCTGCAGATCAACCACTGGCATTTTGAAACAGCCTATGAATTATTGTAGGAATCGCCACTGTAGGACTTCTTTTAATGTGGTTTGTCTTATTTTCTTGGCATCTACATCAGCAATCCATCTAAAACTACTATTATTTGTGCAGTATATTCACTCTCCCAAGAGTTTTTCAGTTCTTCTTTAACTGGAAGAGTCTCAATTTAACCCCTTAGTGAACATCAGTCAAACTTCCTCTGCATTTCCACCTGCAGCACTGAGAATGATCATGTGCTGAAGGCTCCACATCTTAAGGACTAAAAATGTCAAATCAAATGACAGAAACACAAAGTTTGTTCAAATTTTAAAATGACATTTATTGGCATACTACTGAAAGCAGCAGCAGATATTTCACCTCAGATCTTGAAAATAAAATAACTAGCAGACGGTTTGAAAATGAATGTCTGAACTGACTCGGTGCAAACCAACAACATCAGTCACTGAGTAGCCTAGTAATAATCTTAAAGAGTTTAATAGGTATTATTTAGTTTACACGTTTTTACCATTTCATTGGGAGTGCAGTGGCTGGTATTTAAATTTTTCTGTCATGTCACGTCTCTCGTTTGGTGAAGAAATCATACACTGTTTGTGTTTTTCAGGGTGTTGTGCTGCTAAATGGAGTCTGAGCAGTTGTTCAACAGAGGCTACGGCAGAAACAGCTACAACAGCATCACCAGCGCCAGCAGTGACGAAGAGCTCCTGGATGGAGCCGGAGTCATCATGGACTTCCACACTACTGAGGACGACAACCTGCTGGACGGAGACGCCTCTCCAGGTACAGCGCGTCACTTTTTTTAAATACCTTTTGTGCATCCCAATTCACATACTTATACTACTGTATTCAAGCTTTCGGACATGCTACTTCCTCATTAATGGATTGTTATGTTGCTTAGTTACGTCCCCTGTTAATCATCCACACATCATCCACATTTCTTTCATGTTTAATTAGGGTGAAGGGTGATATGTTGCCACAGCCATATCACCCTGCAGCCCAAGACCGTTTACTCACTGAAGCTAAGCAGGGCTGAGCCTGGTCAGTACCTGGATGGGAGACCACAGGGGAAAACAAGGTTGCTGTTGGAAGTGGTGTTAGTGAGGCCAGCAGGGGGCGCTCAACCTGCGGTCTGTGTGAGTCCTAATGCCCCAGTATAGTGAAGGGGACGCTATACTGTCAGTGAGCACAGTTTTTCGTTAAACTGAGGTCCTGACTCTCTGTGGTCATTAAAATCTCATGGCACTTCTCGTAAAGAGTAGGGGTGTAACCCCGGTGTCCTGGCCAAATTTCCTCCATCGGCCCTTACCCATCATGGCCTCCCAATCATCCCCATCCACAGAATTGGCTCTATCACGGTCTCTCCACTCCACCAATAGCTGGTGTGGTGAGCGCACTTGCACCGTTGTCCTGTGGCTGCCGTCGCATCATCCAAGTGGATGCTGCACACTGGTGGTGGTGTGGATAGACCCCCCCTCATGATTGTGAAGCGCTTTGGGTGTATGGCCATACACGATAAATGCGCTATATAAATACACACATTGCGTTACATTTAATTGCCTACCGTATTGGAGAAGCAGCAGCAGGATAATCTGTCTTTCATGCAGAGAAAATCCTCAGGTCTTTGGATAATTATGAATTCAGATGTTAATGTTCAGACATATCTTGATATAAATTCACAATGTTGTTGTAGATAAAATATAACACGGAAAACACAACTTAAATATGTTCCAGTGGGCTAGATATTAATTAAAGAGCCCCTATTATGGGTTTTTGAAAATGACCTGTGAGCTGTGTAACACAGCTCTAAGTGAAGTGAAATATCCAGCTAAGGCTTAAATCTGAAAGTGGGCAGTGTTTAAACTATTGATTCATCTATAAAAGAGTCGACTCATAGTGCTTCTAATGAATCGTCTTGACGAGTCTTTAGCCGTGCTGGCGTGACGTCAATACGGAACTTAAGCCCCACCCATTTGTTGTGCGCGCAAACCCGGGAAAATTTAAACCTCCGGCCCCGCCCACAAACAGAGTGGCAAGAAAAAAGAAGAAGAAGAACACTGTAGTAGACCCCGGTTGAATCATGTCGCGAAGAAGCTGTGCTCAGCTGGATATTATTGGAAGTGTGAGGGAAAATTAGTGTTATTTTCCCTACCCGAAGATGAAACTGTGAAGAGTCAGTGGTTGAGGTTTATTTTTGCAAAAATACCTCAGCATTATAGCCCAGGCCTTGTGCTGTGTTCCCGTCATTTTTCTGACAAGTGCTTCAGCAATCTACACGCTTACAATGGGGGATTCGTTTGTTAAAGGAAGGATCAGAAAAGACTATTGATGTATGGGACTTGAGCTTGACAGGAACTTTACAGTACACAGTTCATGGACCAGTTCCTTCCTCCATTTCACAAGTGTAAGTAAGTGTGATTAAAATGGTTGCCTCCTTGTTTTCTCTAGCTTGCAAATTATGAATTTATTGTGTTTTGTTACTTGTAATCGCTTGTACTGTATCTGGTTAACTCTTTATATTCTCTTATCGCGTCTAAAGCCACGTTGAAAACGCGACGCGTGAAATTACGGGAGTTTTCCGGGAGAAATAACAAAATGGGAGGGTGGCGGGAGATGGGTCTGAAATCCAGGAGAGTCCCGGGAAAAACGGGAGTGTTGGCAGGTATGCACACACATACACACACTCTGCACTCTGACTATTTCAATATTGTGGTGGGCATTTCTCTCGTGCTGAACGCTGGACCAATCGCAACAGACTGTCATCGGTCCAATCAGCGCAGATTAGCATCGCGCTAAGGAGGGATTCGGGAACAAATGAATCGCTGAACGAATCATATGGGAGTCGCTGGGATAATTAGGTAAAAATAAATGCATATTATAAGACAATGAAAGTGTTTTTTGACCTTGCATACATATCAGCCTGTTGTTGGAGACCCCCAAAACCAAAATATGACCCTTTTTAATGCATAATTGGGGCTCTTTAATAGTCATTCAAATAGCTTTACCAAAGCCTCGTTACTTGGCGGACGCGTGAGACCAACCGTCATGTTTGTATTTTATTTACACCTTTCACCCAAATTTGTAGTTCTAATCAAATTCACTTCCAACACGCAATGTGTTGTGGGCAGTATTAGCGGTTAGAGTATGGACGCTTCTACACTTAAAATTTTTACCAGAAAGAGCATCCGGGAACCTTTGGCGTACTCTTTTCAGCATATTATGGTTTGGGACGTACTAATTCTATTTTTCAAATACTATTTAGGACGGATAGTATGCGAATTGGGACGCAGTGCTTCTTTCTGCGCATTTGGCTTCATTTAAAGCAGGGGTGTCCAAACGGTGTCCTGCAGAGTTTAGCTCCAACTTCCTTCAACACACCTGCCAGGAAGTTTCTAGTATACCTAGTAAGAGCTTGATTAGCTGGTTCAGGTGTGTTCGATTAGGGTTGGAGCAAAACTCTCCAGGACACCGACCGGCTCTCCAGGACCGAGTTTGGGCACCCCTGATTTACAGGGTTTGTGGAAATCCTGGACAAACTACTGGCTTATTACCTGCATGTTATTAAGACGTTAACTGTTTATGATCTTGCTCTACCTCCCTAATCCTACCCAATACCTAAACACTAACTTAATAACTCAATCAATAGTTTGAGCTAAAAGTCTTAGTTAATGATTTATTAATAGCAAGAATTGTACATTAAAATAATGTGTGGATATTTTAAGCTGAAAGTAACAGACATTTTCTAGAAACACACAAGACTTACTGTATATATAGTACATGTTATAAAAAGTCATAATAGGACCTTTTTAAAGTGTTTTCTGTTGCCTTTTAGTGAAACTGCATCAAAATAAAGTGCAGAAAATGCATTAAATACAACGTGAACAAGGATAATTTCTGAATATTTAAATTAGGTGAATTCAAAAATGTTCTCCCAATCTCATGTATGCGATTTGTAATGAATATTTCAGCATTTTATCAGTGCATTCATGTGATCATAGTTGTTTTGGGTTCAGTTATTGGGAATGTTTTTCCCTATACTGAAGTGTAAGAGTGAAAGACTGAGTTGTGTTGTGAGTATATCTTCATTATTCATGACCCTCTCAGCGTCTGGCAGACCTTTGTTTCGCCGGATCACACACGACAAGAGTCATTGTGGCAGTGAAACAGGGAAGTGTCGTCTTTCAGTGTCATTCATCAATCTGTGCTCGGTCAGACTCTCTCTGAAAGCTGACGTGCCCGTAGGCCAGCACCATTTAGAGGAAGTCACAGTTTTTTATAAAAAAATGCAAGTTAAATGGAGATTTAAAAACAAAAACAAAGTCAAGGCGAGATTTATTGTCATTCCCCTACACTACCTGACAAAAGTGTTGTCGCCTATCCAAGTTTTAGGACCAACAAATAATAACTTGACTTCTAGTTGATCATTTGGTATCAGAAGTGGCTTATATGAAAGGCAAAGGCCTCTAGATTACGCTTATTTTACCAAAATAAAATATGATCATGCCTTGATTTTGAATTATTTAATTAGGAAAGTAAGGTCTGACTTTGCTTAGACAAAAGTCTCGTCACTTAACAGAAATAATGTCCAGTATAGAATATAAAGTCATGGTGCAGTGGGAAAAGAGTTAATATTGTGTCTGACTCCCATGAGCTTGGAGGACTGCATCCATACATCTCTGCAATGACTCAAATCACTTTGAAAGCGTTCTTGCAGGACTCCCAGAGTTCATCAAGATTCTTTGAATTCATCTTCAATGCCTCCTCCTTCATCTTACCCCAGACATGCTCAATAATGTTCATGTTTGGTGACTGGGCTGGCCAATCCTGGAGCACCTTGACCTTCTTTGCTTTCAGGAACTTTGATGTAGAGGCTGAAGTATGAGAAGGAGCTATCCTGCTGAAGAATTTGCCCTCTCCTGTGGTTTGTAATGTAATGGGCAGCACAAATGTCTTGATACCTCAGGCTGTTGATGTTGCCATCCACTCTGCAGATCTCTCACACGCCCCCATACTGAATGTAACCCCAAACCATGATTTTTCCTTTACCAAACTTGACTGATTTCTGTGAGAATCTTGGGTCCATGCGGGTTCCAGTAGGTCTTCTGCAGTATTTGTGATGATTGGGATGCAGTTCAACAGAGGATTCATCAGAAAAATCTACCTTCTGCCACTTCTCCAAACGATCAAATATAAATCAAGTTACAACTGAGATCGACGACAAGACTTTTGTCAGGTAGTGTACATGTGTGGACATAATAATAACTAATTTTACAAATTAATTTATTGTATCAACAAATACTAGTTTGGGACAATTTATTCATCAGTATTAGTTATTATTCATTAATACATCTTAATTAGCTTAAAGTATTCACAGCTTAATGATCAAAACTGGCTAAACCAAACCTAAATTGAGAACCACTGATGTATCGATTCTAGTTTCAGTGGTTTCATGTTTACGCAGATATTTTTGGAGACGACTCTTGTGGTTGCAGAATTTACTTTTCTAGAATGAGAAAAAAAAAGATCATACTAAGAAAGCTCTGGTTTCGTTTAGATGTAGCCTGAGAGTCAGAAATAAAACAAAACTGATATATATCATCTATAATTGACCTAATTTACACATATCAGAGCTGTATGTAAGTTTTTTGAGTCTTCTAAAGCATAGAAATACCATAATATGTTTGCGGATATTTAAGAAACATGCTAAGTGAATATTCTTGAGTGTCTGAAAAACAAATGCTGAAGTCAGATATTCTGCTTTGAACATGTGCATTACGGGCCGGAACGCTGTCTTTGTTTTGGTCTCTTTAACCCGCCCAATGTCAGTTTAGCCAATTGTATTTCAGCACCCCGGGTTGCCTTGGTGGAAAACAGCGTATTTCATTCATTCAGTCAAAAAGGCTCTTAAAGCATGCGTCTGTGACCAAAATGCGACCTCCGGTGGACAGTAGCAGCCTCCGAAATGAGACGCAGATTCAGAGTTCCACACAAGGTGGTTATTAATTAGCAAACAGTATAAATATTACTGTAAGATTTAAGAAATCTCAGATACTTTGATGCTTTCACATATGGACAATACAAACAATGTGTATAAACACAGAGATAATTGCCTCTACACCCCATGGAGAGGGAATGAGGGAAAGCTCATTCTCCCGCACTCCCTTCCCTTCACCCACACTCCTCTTCACCCAACTCACACAGAATGGTCATCTCAAAGCATAAATGTTCTATATCAATGCAAGTGACTTTTTGCATTATGTTTGATATCATTTGAAATGTCTCAGTGTGACTGGTACAATGGTCTCATTCCCTCACAAATAGACATAATCAAAATAATAGATTTATAACTCTAGGTATCTTTTGACCCACTTATAAGGGTGTGCCCCTACCTAGGGGGCTTCTATTCAAATTACCATTTGTTCCCTATAGGCAGTAACTCTTCAGATCTAACATGCCACTAAATGCAAATGCCTATTGTTGTTCCACACACCCCTCCTTGAAGGAGATTCTTGGTCTGACTATATAAGGAAAAGTGTCAAGAAGTTCGGGCCGATTCTGTAACCAGATTAGCCCATAGTATGGAGCGCTCATGCTCCATACTATGCATATTTTGAAGTCAGGTATGCATCTTTTGATCTTAGATTTATCTTTGAGAATTTGATGTCTTGTATTGATTGTTTATGAATTGACTGAATAATTGATGTAATACACATTTACCTGACTAATAAATTATGTTTTGAATTATTCAAACAGATTTTGTGTTATTATCTCTAGTAGATTGGTAAATCCATAACACCACAAGCCCCAGCATTAATTCAAGTATACTTAGACTGTAAAAGGCTAATAATGGGTTTTCTATTTAGAACAACAAAGTATTGTTGAGACCAATCTAAATGTGGGTAGGCCTTCATCTCTAAACTTATAATACTATTTAAATAATATAGTGATTATTCAAAGTTACTAATAGTTTAAGTAAATTGGTCTGCTTAATTCTATAGTAATGATCATGGTATGATTAAATAGTTTTGTTTTGATTTAGTAGATAGCAGATCTGGGGACCACACAAAAATATTCTAAACTGAGTAAGTAGGGTTCTGCCTTTTTAGAATAGTGGTTAATCGCCTCTGTTTAATGACCAAGACTGACATGCTTGTGTTTAAGAGATTGTATACTCGGCCGGTACAAGACTCAGGATGTTATAGGAATCCGAATGAACGAGAATAATATACAATAACGGATCGAAGAGAATATTCAATCATAATCTAAAGTAATATTAAAAGAAACAAAATAATCTTATCAATGTTTTATGATTGGAGTCAGATAAAACGAGGATAAATATATTAATATTCTAAACCACCTCATACTAAAATTGGAGTCAGATATGAGTTAAATTTAAAGTAAATCAACATTGTGCACTGGAAAGACCGAACAGGCAGTGAACCTTCATCCACCAGTAGACACCGTCGTTGGACTAACTGGCTGGACCTTACAATTACAAATGTAAACATTAGTTGAGCAGGTCACATTGTAACCCCGTTACGATCTTAGGTGAACTATCTGCTGCTGCTTTCAGTAGTATGGCAACAAATATCATGTAAAATGTCATTCAAACTCACATTATTAGCATTTAATACTGAATAAAGCACATGAGCTGTACCTGAGCTGAGCATTGTCATTTATCCTGTTGTTCACCTGTGAGAAATAGAAACTGTTTCTAAAATATAAATTTTAGGTGTTGGTTAGAACAAAAACTTGTTTTAATATGGGACATATTCCTTCTATCGCGTGCCATTGCTTTTATTTAGAACACGACTTATATCAGCCTTTAGGCTCGATAGTCAGGCACACTCCTATTGGTGTTGTCAATCTGGCAACCTGCGCTTGCGTGTGTTTTAATCCAGGAATGCAATACCTAGTTTACCCCAGGGTGTCAAACTTACATACTGCACCTTTAATAGTAATAGAATTTGAAATATGAATCGTAGCAGTAATAATAATAATAATTACCAGGAATGCCGTTTTTCTGGATTGTTTTAAGAAGCTTCTGAAGACACATCTTTTTAGTAAAGCATTTAATTTGTGATGATCACTGTCACTCTTAGGCAATTTGTAACATTTTGCTTATTTACTGTTTTAACATTTATTGCGGTGTGACTTTTGGCTTTTTACTGGGATTTTATGCAAGCTTGTAATTCTCTGCATTTTTTTTTTGTTGTATATCTTATAGCACTTTGAGTCTAAGAAAAGCGCAGAAATATGAATAGTAATAAAAATAGAAAATGGTCACTCAACTGATGTTTGGTTAACTTTATTTTTTGTATATTACTAATTTTATTGTTATTATTTTTTTAAAGATTTCAAATTATATCACTGTTACGATCTTTTTAGGCCTAGGGATGTGACCGCAACAGAAAATAAATGGTTGGTGATGTGCAACGGCTGGAAAAAGAGAGAGAACTCATCTCCTCAAACAGAATGGCTAGAGACTTAAAAACAACAAAGTCAAATCAAGAAAAAGAGAAGTTTGACATCTCAAAATGTAACAAAGAAAAAAAGGGTGTTAATTCAGAAGGGGGCAAGGCCAAAACAACAAACAAAAATCAAGCTAACTCCTAATATAATCTCTTGCTAATCTGAAAAGAAAAAGAACAAAAATACATCAACATAAACTAACTCCTTTACTGTCATAAACAGGAGAAAACTAATTCAAAACAAAATGGCACCCACCTTCCTACTTAACCCTTAAAATAAAGATTAACAAATCAACCAGACTTACTTCTCTTTGGGTGAATTATTAGATGTTAACAAGAAGATAACTAATAGCAGAAGTTTGACTTCAATAGCCTCAACACACATGCGCTATTTAAGCGAAATCAAATCTTTAAAGCTCTAGTAAACAACAGGTCTGGATGTGGAGAAGAACTCAACCGCTGCACCATCTAGCCACCACCAACACTGGTTTGAAGTGCAGCTCAGGTTAAATACTCTCTCTCCTCTCCCAACAGCCAATCACTAGCTACGTTTCCATCCACCTATTTTTATGCGCATAAAAAATCGGTTGATGGAAACGCTAAGATGCGCATAAATTTTGAAAATGCGCATAAAAAATGTATGCGCATAACTGAGTAGGATAAACTTTTTATTCGATAAGAAAAGATGCGCATAAACTACGATGGAAACACTTTTACCGAACAAATTCCAGTATGCGCATTAAAAAACGGTCATGTGATTTGGTTATAAGAGATCATGTGATGATAAAAATGTGTGTAAATGGACAAACCAGCAGGCTGACCACATTGTAAAACATCTGAAATGTTGTTTTGGTCATTCTAAAATGCCTTAACCATTTCAGTATTAGTGTTATTATATTATTAATGACCTCCAGAATTGTTAAGAGCGTCTGTGCTCTGCGTCTCACGTCTTCAAACGCCACCACGCGTTCACTGCGTGTCAGCATTGCCTTCTGAGGCGCAAGTCATTTATTAAATGAAGAAAAGATTCACGCAGCTTCTCCGACCTCAGCAAATTCCGGTTTTACTGTTGATATTTGGCGCCATTTAATCAGGAAGTGACGATTTTGTTCTCTTTGACTCGTTGGATGGAAACGCTGCTTTATTCGCACATCTTTTATGCCATATTCCAGTTTAGCGCATAAAGTTATTTCGCATTTTTGGATGGAAACATAGCTATAGATAGCAGAAGACCTATAGGTTAGCCAGAATTTCTTCAAGCATGTGCTGAATTAAACATACCATTTTCTACCATACGGTATCATCAAGTTAAGAGCATGATTAGAAGCCGGGAATCGCTCACTGTCGGGTTTGTTACTGAAACTGTTAAAAAAACGTCCGATACATCTTGAGATAAATAAACAGCTAACCAGTGCTACGCTGGTAATCCGGAAGGATGTGTATTAATAATCACCATCGATGGTAAGTTTGTTAATGTCTTTAAAGTAGTTGATCAGGCACCAGAGTTCAGAAAAAAATGAAAATTTTACATGTAATTTTGCCATGATAGCGTTCAGCTGATGAGGTTGATAGTGTGTGGTAATTGATATTTCCAGACTTGATAAGCAACACGTGTTGACCGCAGTCTTTGTCCGGTGTAAGGTTAAATGCATAAAGGGAATAACCCTTGGTAAATTCAGACCTGTTGATTGAGAGCGCGTGGTTTTTAAGATGCCTGCTGGTAGCTGTTACGAGTTGATAATATTCTCGTACCACAGAAC
>CAIGQV010000818.1:32978219-32992553 GCA_903798115.1 Danio jaintianensis | reverse complement strand
CATCTTTAATATGTGCGCATGTCTCTCTAACTCTTTGTGTGTGTAGTAGTTATTTGTTTATTACAGTACTATATAGGTTATATGAGATAACAGAAGTCACATTAGTGACAGTGTTGTTTAGCATATCATTCATCATACATGTGTTGCATTTATGCACACAACGCGACAACACAATCTTACATGCCTCTCTGTGTATTTGTGTAGTTATTTGTGTTTATCAGAATGAGGACACACACACATTAGTGGCTGTGTGTTGTGTTATGAGTGTGTTGCATTTTATAGCACTGTACTCGTCATAAATGTGTTGCATTTACACACAATGCGACAACATAATCTTACATATGTACGCATGTCTCTGTGTGTGTGCGTTTAGTTATTTATATGTTTATTAAAATACTATATAGGTTATATGAGATGGCAGAAGAGACACACATTAGTGGCTGTGTGTTGTGCTGTCAGTGTGTCTGTAGGGCTGGGCGATATTGCAAAAAAAATCATCACAATATCATGTTTCATATCATTCGATATCGATAATTATTGAATATTTTTAACAATACATTTGAAATATTAGGACTTTTTTATTTAGCCACTTTATTTTAATTTACCAACATTACTAAGGCAAATAGTTTTAATAGTCAAAAACTAAAATATTTAAACAAAATATCTGATTTCTTTATAATAAAATAAACATAAGTGTTAAAGAGACTCTTAAACTTGATGAATAAAATGTTACAACGTGTGTGCAAAGGTAAACCTTTACCTTTGCACACACTTTGTAACATTTTATTCATCAACATCTGTAACTGTACGTTCACACCGAACGCGGCGAGAGCGTCAAAGGTCGCTCTAGCCGCCCTGGCGACAACGCTGTCTACTTTCACAGCTCCGCGGCGAGAGCGTCGAAATTCGCTACATTGTATATAAAAACATCTTGTATTTAAAGGGGCCGTTCCTGTATATCAGCAAATCGCTTGCATTCCCTCAAAAAACATGCTTTCTAGCGGGAAAATGTTGCATATAAATAATATCGGGACACGTCGTAAATCATCGGAAATCCGGCGACCGCAATAATCAAACTCTCCTCCATTTGGCTTGGGAACAACTGTGGTCGGAACGAAAGTTCACAGGTCTGTGTTCTCTGGAATCCGCTCAAGCGGTGGACTTCTACATTCCAATTGGTTGCCGCCGAACTGCGTCATAGCTCATTACCCTAAAGTTGACTTCATTTCAACTCTCCTCGACGCCCAAACCGATGTAGACGCGCCGCTTTTCGCCGCTTCTCGCCGCCGGCTCTCATTGAAAATGAATGACTTCCGGCTGTTTTGACGCTCTCGCCGCGTTCGGTGTGAACGTACAGTAAGGTGTGAGTAATAAGGATACAGTAAACCTCAAACTCTGTAAACAAAATTATGATAATCAAATCTGAGCTTTCAGGTAAAGGAACCAACCATCATTATTCAAATACATACTGCAACATTACAGATTGTGAAGTTGGATGTCTATATTACCCCCTATGCTAAAAACTCTTTCAGATGGGGAGCTAGTGGCTGGGATGCACAAGAAAAGAAACCAAAAAGCCACTCTGGCGACAGCCTTACATCATTTTTTTATTCACAATCTCCTCACTGCTGTTAGCCACGGCACTCGTTTTTGCATGTGTTTTTATTCTAATCTGAAGTGACAAGCGTACACACGTGGTTTCCTTCACCATTTACAATTGGCTTTGCGCTCGCGCTCCTCTGGCATCTCTCGTAACTAGGCGACCATCAAGCGTTTTCTCAGAGGATGACAAACCATTGCTGCAGCTCCGATGCAAGTTTATGGAGAAAAGTAAAAACCGCTGCAGTGTTTGGATGTGCTGTGTTTGTCTGAGGTAATTAGTCTGCCGTTATTACTGAAATGTGTATAGTCCATACACAGTGTGAAGCAGATTGGTGAGTTCTACTTACATGCATTGCGGTGCGCTCGCGGCATTCGGAAAAGTTCAGATGTTTTCAACTAGGTGTACCTGGAAAACGTTGCTCCCATGTTCGTGTCGTGCAAGTCAAGGTTATAATAGTTCTGATTATAGTTCTGATAATAGATTTTTTATTAGTTTTAGTTTTTAATTCGTTTTAACTTTTTGTTTTCAAATTCAGTTAGTTTTAATTAGTTTTTAGAGGCAGATTTACTAGTTTTTATTAGTTTCTATATTTTGAAATTGTTTTAGTTTAGTTTTTATTAGTTTCAGTTTTATTTTTTTTTGGCAAATGGACGTTTTTAAAATTTCCGTATCGATTGGTTCCCGAATTCGATACTTTTGAGGGTTGTCACAAGTATCAAGTTTGGTACCAATCGGTTAAAAACTTCAATTTTCCACTAACATTTGAGTGATTTTGAGCGCTTTCTTAAACACAGCTGATTGGCCATTGTGTCAATGACTGTCATTAGCCAATCAAATGTTAGCAGGAAATGGACATTTAAAAATTTTTAGTACCGAACTCGATACTTTTGACAATCCTTAAAAGTATTAAATTCGGTACGAATAGGTACTGAAAATTTAAAAACGTAAATTTTCCGCTGACATTTGAGCGATGTTGAGCGCTTTCTTAAACACAGCTGATTGGCCACTGTGCCAATGACTGTGATTGGCCGCTCAAATGTTAGCGGGAAATGGACGTTTTTAAAATGTCAGTAGCGAACTCTATACTTTTGACAACCCAGTCCTATATGAGAATTTGATTCAGAAAGAGACGTAATGAGATTTACGCCAGACTCTTTTGATCGTAAACAGAATTTTGGTGCTACAATTTTAAGTGTTGTCACATAAATGTGAGTCCGCGTGAATTATTTGAGTATGTTGATGTACTTCCAACTGAAACGGAATATTGAGTAGGGGGCGGGGCTTTATTTTGCGCATAATTCCCTCATAGCAAACTAATGATAAGAGGGTCGTGGCTAAGGTTATACATATACAGTTGTTATGGAAACCCTCATGTTGACATCAACACTCTAACTGCCGCTCTAAACACAGATGTTCAGACTTTGATTGAAGATTACCAAAACAATCTTTTTTTCAGTGGATTAACCTATTGATTATTCACTTTACGAATAACAATGTGAGCTAGCAAAATAACATTGTAAATTTTGATTTAACGTTTACTTTAAGTCTATGCCGAGCTTTAAACTTACATTTGTGAGCATGTTAAATGGTATTTCTCATTGATATGATCATTTTAAAATAGTTGGAGTTTAAGTTGGGATGTGTTAATAAAAATAACCAAAAAATGCATTTAAAGATTAAAAATGTAGCATCACTTTTTATTTATATATTTGTAGGTCATGATAACTAAAGCTATGTCACTGCTAAAGTGAAATGTAGCGCAGTTATTGGATTATATTCGAATATTTTTTGTACTATGCTTTTAATGATTCTGATTGATTTAGAAATGAAGTAATTAAGTATTGACTTGTTGTGAACAGATCATTAAATAATTGACTCAAACACACAAACGTTCAGCTCTGGCTTTGTCTGGGAGAATTTTGGTTGGTAAAACAGAATAACAGACAATATTTAAATGTCTAAAACTTATTATTATTATTTTTTGTTGAACTGCTGTATACAGTCAATATTTGCGATGGTGCTCATGTGCAAACATCATTAAAACAGCAATTATGATTTTATGGTAGGTGATAAATATCATAATGCCCTAGTATGTTTCCTGTGGTATTTGATTTGTCAACTAGTAGCCTAAATATATGTAGTGTACACATGCACAACAACTATTGGCTTGTAGTTCTCTTTAATGGCATTAAATTCATAGTAAATGTTGTCTGATTTGTGAGTTTAAAATCTTCTAACTGGATCAGTGTTTTTTTTCTGTTACATGTGTTAACCAAGTTGCACTTTATCGTCCCACTTTTGGTGTGTTTTTTTTTACTTTTAATATTTCTCATATGCAGCAGAAACTGCGGTGCTTATCAGTTCTGCCACAAAATTGCAACCATTTTGGCCCTGTTTACAACTGACATTAACTTTTGTGTGCTGTTGTGGATGTTTTCATCCACTTTGAGCTGATTTTGAGGCTTAATTTGGCCACAACGTTCTCTGTGTTTCAGTAAATGGAATGATTTTTTGTGACATCTTATTTTTACACATATTTCGGGAAAATGTGTTGAAATTTTTGCAAAAACTCAACAATACACTCTGGGCAAATTGACTACCCTTTCATTTATAATGACATTTTTTGACTGCAAAGCCATGACACCATATAATCATGCATTCTTGATTGATTCTAATATTAAATGCGTATTCTGAGAACTACAATGTTACCTCAGATGCATTTAAAGGGGGCCTATTATGCAAAATCACTTACATAAGGTGTTTAAACACTGTTGTGTGTCAGCAGTGTGTGAATATAACCAGCTTCTAATGGTAAATATTAATAAATTATATATGTTTATAATCTCACTTGATAAAAACTCTGCAGAAACAATTTGATTGACATTCCCTTTGTACGTGTCATCTGAGGGGGAAAGCCTCGCCCACTAGTCACCATCTCTTCCTCATTAGCATAGAACGTTAGTCTTGTTTTTGGATCTGCCACTATGCTGACACATAGGCATTAGTAGCTCCGCCCTCTTTTGAAAAGAGCACAATCTCATTTGAATTTAAAGCAACAGTCACCAAAACGGCACCATCTGTTTAAACCTCACACACACACTGGGGACGCAGAGACTTATTTTGTACACATCTTGTAAAAAGGGGCATAATAGGTCCCCTTTAAACCTGTTGTATTGCCATATATGAGCTGTTGTTAAGGATTCTGTGATTGTGTGTGCATTGAGTGAAAGTCAGACTCTACAGTGTTGATCTCTGCTGTGTTTGATGAACTCATTGAGCGAGCGGATCATTATTTCAGTCGGTTGCAGAGTGTTAATGCCGTAGTCATTGCAGAAGGCATATTTCTGCCTCGTGTTATCAGATATTTAATGTCAGGATATACAGAATATAGGTGAGCTTTTCTCTTCAGTGGAGCCTTAATGATTATAATTAAGTTGCGAATCCAAAAAATGCAATATGTGAAAGCCATGTTGCCAGATCTAGGTATTATACATCTAAGAGCCAATCACAATGAAGAAATATGTGACAACAGCCAATCAGCGTGGATTTAATTGACCTCTTAAAGCAAAAACTGGCACAATGTTTTTATTGATATTTTTGTTTTACGTCTTACAAATTGTGTTGAAGTTTTATGTTTACATTTTGCACATTAAACAACCTCGTAATGCCAGACACAATAAACAGACTTGTGTAATTGTGTTACAAATGATGTTTGCAATTAGAGATGCAACAATTATAGATTTTGGTTGTACGATTTTGGCATGGGACGATAACCGGTTTCAAGGTTTACGGCGGTTTGGAAAAGTCAAGGTTTTAAAACCACCAAAGTTTTCTGTCATACCGTTCCTAAGATATGTGTACGTTTTTTTTGTATTACTATTAGGCATGGGTTTCTGACGGTATGATAACCTTGGATAAAAATATCACGGTATCACGGTATTGTGATTACTGCTCTAAAATAAGTTCTTTTTAAATATCTGGGTAAAAAAAAAACTTTTCCCCTATTGAACAAAATACATTTTATTTTAGGAAACATTTATAATAACAGTAAATATGTCAGGCTAAATAATTCAAATAAATCATTGCTCTCTTCATTAGTTTCAAAAACACAGATTTCTTTACAACACATTTAAAAAACACATTAAAAAACCCTTACATATACCTTAGAAACGGTGTAACAGAAGTTTTTTGCAGTTTTAAAACCTTGACTTTTCCAAACTGCGGTAAACCTTGAAACCGGTTATCGTCCCATGCCTAATTACTATTTTATTTAGTTTTTTAGGGCAACAGTATCTCCAGTATCAGGCATTTAAAAATAAATTTTGGAGCAGTAATCACAATACCGCGATACCTTGAAACCGTGACATTTTTAGCCAAGGATGTCATACCGTCAGAATCTTATAGCCTGGTAGTATAATCACGGTTTCATGGTTATCATCATTATTATGCGTTCATTAATTTCAAAACACCACTAGTTTAGAAAATCACATGAAAACTCCGTATATTTTAAAGTTTTATTTATTGCTGCTCAGTAACCAAATAATACAGCACAAAATGATAATAAAAAACAAACAATAGTCCATTTCTCTTTGGACTTTTTTGGAAGTTTTTGGCATTTAAACATAAGTAATAATTTACACTGAAAATAAATGACAGAACAATGAATAAATAAATAAGAATAAATAAATAGTATTTGTGTAATGTAAATCTAAGCTATATATTACCCAAGTATTTCCCTTTTAAAGAGAACAAATGCTGCTGAACCTCTGACTGAAAGGCACTTTTGATCAACTATATTATGAACTTGTTTGGTATTTTCATTTTGTTGTTTTTTTCTCTTTGGAGTAGAAATGTGTTTATTCCATATAAAGTATGAAGCTGATTGGTCAGTTCTTGTCACGTGACTTGCGGTGCACTCGCAGCATTTTTTTCAACTAGGTGCGTCTGGAAAGCGTGTGTGAGCGTATTGTGCCCCTCGCGTGCCATGTTCACTGTGTGCCTCCATTGGAAATCACAGATATATATATCTATGATTGGAAAAAACGAACTTGTGCGCTCAAAAGACACAATATGTGAACGGCCCCTAGTAGGGTTGAGTCGATAGACGATGCCATCGTCCATCGCCGATGGCCAATAGACATCACGATGCTGAGCCGGCATCGCGATCCTCCACCCCGCCCCCGTCACAGCAGCAACCCGCTTGCGAAAAATACACACTCAGGCCCCGTTTACACTAATGCGTCTTAGTTTTAAAATGGCATTTTAGAATGAAAACGATCCACGTCCACACTGGCGTTTCAACTAGCATTTCTGAAACGATCTCTCTCCACACTATACTGTTGAAAACGCACATCACGTGACCACACACACACTGTCATGCGCTGCAGTGTAGGCTATGCGCACGTCTGACTCTAGCAGTCACCCCAGAGAGCAGTTTATCAAGGATGTACCGCTGGATCGCTCACTATAGTTGCTAAACGTGATATTTAATTAATCTTGTCTCTATCTAACGACTCTTCGGTTTTTTGAATTTATCAGGTAACGTGTCACAGCATCAGTACACTGCTTCAATCTTTCGCTTTCACGCTTGTACTTTATAATTTTAGCGAAAACTTCAGATGCTGTTGGTTGGTTCCTGTTGGTTGTGCACCTTTTTTACCAACCAAGTTTGTTGATGCCATTATAACGACACAGATCACTCTGCCTATTCATGCCAGAGTCCCGCGGAAAAAGTGATTGACAGGTGGTAATTTGTGTGTAACTTTATTTATTTATGATTTGGTTATGGGTAACGTTAAAACAAAGACTATGTAGGTCAGGTAGTTGAAAAGGTAGGCTGCAAATAATTAATTCGTTATGAATTGATTATTCATAAATAATTAATTCACAGATGCCATCGTCCATCGCGATGTTTCACATTAGACATCGCCCAACCCTAGCCCCTAGTTAATAGCCTCAGCCATAGTTAATCCAGTGTGCAATGCGTATTAGCCTCTGTGTACAAGCTCGGAACTATAAACTAGCGCACAGTTTGCATAACTTGTTTAGTTGCAGCAGTTTTGTTCCATTCAGAAATGCAATGTTGAGAAGCCTTTACCATTAATTAAGCGTGACAGATTAAAGCACGGTTAATAGTGAAATCGGCTAATCGTTGCATCCTTATTTGCAATAGGTTTATGTTTACATTTTGCTCTCAATATCAGTTGAGTCTCTCCTTTGCCCCTCATCTCAACAGACAGCAAGAAAGAGGACGAGCTCTGAGTGCACCAAAAGTTATATCTCGCTACTCAACGTCAGCCAACGTGCACCTTGTGACTCCCAACCCCGCGAAAGCGCATAACAATCTTTCAAAATAAAAGACCCCGACCAATAATAATTTGAAAATAAAATAACAGAAAGAAATAATGATTTATAATGTGGAGTAACAACATACCCTGCTACACATGTTTAGCTTTTTGTTTTTTGTTTTCTATAGCAATATCTGGCAACATATCTGGCAACATATCTGGCTCATTTCCGCAGACCGGCACAGTTCGGTATTGTACACGTTTATTTCTGTTTCCACTGTCAAAAGTACCAAAAAGCATTTATAATGGAGTTGCGCATGCAATAAATGCGATATGTGAACAGCTATTTTATTGCCATGTTGCCATATCTAGGTATTATAAGCATTTTGTCATCGTTTGTTTACTTCTAAAGTGATTAGTGCATTAATAAACTGGGAAGAAGGAGATGTTTGAACTTATTTTGGTTGCATTATTCAATGCATGTTTTGCTTTTGTATTTTCTTAGCAATATCTGGCAACACTGCATCACCCGCACTTAAACTGACAGGCAGCATTAAAAAAGGAAGCACACATAATTTACTGCTGAGGAGATGCAGCGATCATCATGATTTTATCTGAATGAACAGTAGCATGATTATGATGAACCCTTGTTTAGCAGATCTGTAAAATGCTAAAATGAGGGCTGTGCTGCTTCATCAGGTTTAGATGCTTGCGAATCATTTATAAAGTCATGCTACAATTAATTGATTAAAATATTAGCACTCAGTAATAATGTTATATCTGGTGTAATTTCAGCTCCTCTTCTAACCTCAGTGAATGAGTCATGCTGTGTTTCCTGCAGGTTTGAGTCTTTGCTTGTTGCTCTTATTAATAACTCTCCTGAAACCACACACACACACACACACACACACACACACTTTCCGTCTCACACTCGTGGAGGTGCTGAAAGAGGCCTGTGTTTCTCTGTCACATGATTCTGCATTAATGCTTGTGTTCAGAGAATTAAACACTTCGTCTGCCGTTTGTGTGTGTGTGTGTGCGTGTGCATGAGTCTGCTTTCTTTGAGAGTGTGTGTGTGTTTGTGAGAGACGTGTGTTTTTGCATCAGTGAGTGAGCAGGCTGGTTTAGGGTTGTGTCTGTAACAAGGAAGTGTGTGTAAAAGCGTGTGTCTCTCCAGCCGGTGACGTGTGTGTGTGAGTGTGTGTCTTCTAGATCTGTGTGTAAAAGCTGATTAGCCGATGATCTGCTGTTGTGCTGCAGTTTCAGAGCATCTGCTCTCCGTCAGAACACACACACACAACTTGAATTCTTTCCCATTTTGGTTTTACTTGATGTAATTTATTTTGTAAAATAAATAAAAAATCACTATTGACTTTAATTTATTTATTCATTCATTTATTAATTCATGAAAACTTAAACTTAGTCTTAGTTTTATTAGCGCATATTCTTATATTCTTGTTCTCCATCATCAATTTTATTGTGACTGTTCAAATCAAATAGTTCTGAATGTAAAATCGGATCAAAAACCTGTCAATCATGAATCGATCCGATGTTTATCAAGAAATAAAAAATCATTAAAAATCCCTGTCCTACTAAATAATCATTTATAGCATGTTTTTCTGTACAATAAACTGCACTATTGGCACTCCATCCTCAAAAAGCGTCGTCTTTTTTGTGATTATCATTTGATTATTTCACAATGTTAGCACAACAAAGCAAGAATGACAGTACAGATATTTAAAGAAAAAAAAATAATAATACAAAAAATATATATATATATATATATATATATATATTAGGGTTGCACGATACTGGAATTCGGTACCAATCGATACTGAAATTTTAACAACATCTATTTACCGCTAACATTTAAGTGCTATTGAGCGCATTCTTAAACAGCGCTGATTTGCCATTGTGTTCACGTGCTCAGCAGAAATGACTGTGATTGGCCGTGAAGGTCATCAGATTACCGAACTCACCGCTGTTTACAGAGTGTAACCACAGATACTAGGACACTGGAGCGTTTTAAAGCCGCGATTCATCAGCGGATCGCTCGTATGTCAGCTCATAGACAAACCAGCTGATCGACGTGACTTTGAAACGCTCCAGTGTCTCTGTATCTGTGGTTACACTCAGTAAACAGCGGTGAGTTCGGTAAACTGATGACCTTCACGGCCAATCACAGTCACAGTACTGATTGGTATCGAATTCCAATATCGTGACAACCCTAATATATATATATCTAATATATATTACACACAATCAGTAATTAATATTTCAGAGTGTTTAAAAGAAACACAACATCAGGCCTGTCACGATATCTATTTTTTGTTGATATCTAGTTTTTGTTGCACCAAACTTTGTTGCGATAAATGATATTATCGTCATTTTAAGACGTTTTATAACAATATAACAGCATTATAATGCAAGAACACTTTCAAAGAACACCTAATATTTTATACTTAATATTTAATAGAATTATAGTAATTTTGACCATTTAATAATGAGGAATTGGAATCAGAATATGAAAACGTATATCCTAAACAAATAGTAATAATAAATGTTAACAGAAAAAGTGGAATGTAACAAGGGGACTGGGGAAAAAAAAGGTTACATTTTTAGACTGTCATTTTACACAGTATACATTTAACCAAAAGCAGCAAGTAACGACCAACAGTTCTTTTAAAGTACAAATGAAATTAAAACTAACATATTGATGTTGTTAACTCACATTGCTCGTTTTGTGCTGACTGATTAATCTGTGCATGTCATTAAGAGAAAAAAACCAATAGTTTGCCCTTCTAATCTTTAATTGAAATCTGAAAATGCACTTCCTGTGTTTTCAGTTAAATTCTCAGATTACGACTTTCACACGTATTGGGCGTGGCTAACATATTTAACCACGCCCCTCCAGCTGTCAGTTTAGACAACAAACAGAAATGGTGAGCAGGAGGAGTCTGTTAGGTTGTAATAACTCTCCCCAAACCCTTTTCCAGATCTTTCTGAATGAAATGCCTACTTTACTACATCCAATCAGCTCGCAGCAGAAAAAACACACCACGCACACTGCTTTCTCATTTAATATTTAGTTTCTCTAGGAACTGCGTCATACTATGAAAAAAAAATGGTCGCAGCTTCCGGTTCATGCAGACTTTAAGGCTTGGGCTATTTACTCCAAAAGTCACAGTGTGTATTCTAGCCCCATCCTCAGGAGTCTTCTGTCTGTCTGTGTGTGTGTGTGTGTTTGTAGGGTCAAACTACGCCATGTCTAATGGGGGTGGAGGAGGGGGCGGGGCCAGTAGCTCCACCCACCTGCTGGATTTGCTGGAAGAGCCCATTCCAGGAGTGGGGACCTACGACGACTTCCACACCATCGACTGGGTTCGAGAGAAGTGCAAAGACAGAGAGCGACACCGCAAGGTCAGATATTATTAGTGAACACTCTTAATACACTCAGTGCAATGTCAGTTTCAGCCCGGCGCAGGTTTCATTTTACCCGTATTTGAGATCATGGGTGTGCTGGTCTGAAAAGGAGGTGTGTTGAAGGGCACCTATTATACGAAAATCACTTTTATAAGGGGTTTAAACACAGTTGTGTGGTAGCAGTCTGTGATTATAAATGGCTTCTAATGGTCAGAATGTATTAATTTTATTTTTTATAGTCACACTTGATAAAAACAGAAACACTTTGATTGACATTCTCCATTTGTACGTGTCATCAGAGGGGGAAAGCCCTGCCCATTAGTGACCATCTCTCCCTCATTAACATATGAATATGAATAGTGTGAATAGGGACATATAAATGAGTGCATATGAATGAACTTTCCTGACTTTACAATGTAAATAACCAAATAGTCAAGTCATAGTCCTTTGCATGTGGTCAATATGTACAATGTTGGTGGAATTTACTGAAATGGTATTATATATGGTTATCAGGCTATGAAATATTGTGATATGAGAGTTTTGTCCAATCCCCCAGCTCTACTATAGTGTAATGACGGTGTTTGTTTAGTTTGCTGGTGCAGCGTTCAGGTTTCTCTTCATCTTCAGCAGCAACACTGAAGCATGAGAACATTTGAATAGACATTGTTTCATTCAAATGATCTTCCTGCTGGATCTGGAGCTGATATTGACCGCAGAGTGGGATTTTGTTTCATAGGAACTCCAGCTCCTGGATCAGCTGCTCTGGACATCTGTATTTACCGCAGTTTTATTTCTCCATGTAGATAAACAGCAAAAAGAAGGAGTCCGCATGGGAATTCACCAAGAGTCTGTACGACGCCTGGTCTGGCTGGCTGGTGGTCACACTGACAGGACTCGCATCAGGTAAACACACACACAAACTCATTCATTCATTCATTCCATTCATTCATATATATATATATATATATATATATATATATATGCATGCACATGCATGTTGATTTTTTTTTATGTTTTATGGGGTCTTCTCATAGACATAATGATTTTTATACTATACAGACTGTGTAGTCTGTCCTCCTCCGCCAACCTCAGAAAACAATCTGCATTTTTACATTTTCCAAATACTTTGTGAGCTGTTATTCTCATGGAGACCAAAATAATAAAACTTCTGGTATTACTATACTTGTGGGGACATTTGGTCCTTGTAATGTGATGAATACCAGGTACACGCGCACGAACACAAACACGTACTCAAAATCACACTCAAACACATACACGCTCAAATGCATACTCATACATGCATGCATGCATACACACAAACACACACAAAAACACATTCTCAAACCCGCACAAACACACACACTCACAACATACTCAAATGCACATTCAAACGTGCATGCATGCACACATAAAAACACACATTCTCAAACTCGCACACAAACGCACATATTCAAGCGCATGCACACACACACACACACACGCACGCACACACATGCATACTCAAACTCACACTCAAACACATGCACACACACACAAACACACATTCTCAAATTCACACTCAAGCACACATACACAAACTCTCAGTTAAACATGCACACACACACACACACACACACACACACACACACACACACACATACTCAAATGCACACCCAAACCCACAAACACACATACTCAAACAAACCAAAGACGTTAAAGCACGAACACACACACCATAAATCCAAGAGTCCAGGTTTAATCTTCTGAAAGCATTCTGCTGAACTCAGCTTGTTTCTTAATTCTCCCTGAGCACTAGCTCTGGCATTTTTGGTCATTTGTCAGGTGTTGAGTCAAAGTTGATTCCTGTAACCATGTCCAAGATCTTAAATGTAATTAAAAAAAAAAAAAACTTCTTTTGCAGAAAGTAGTAAAAATGTTGTTCTAACACACTTGCACAATGCCAGTCTATGGTCTAGATTGGCTGACCTCAAACAACATACACTTTAACCCTCCGACACTGCAGCTGTAGATTAAAAAAAAAGAGTTTGTGTTGTTTTCTGATGTGCAAGCAAATTCTTTTGAAGATGAGGACACAAGCTTGAAATAAAACAGTAAAAACCCATGCCATCTTTACTGTTTGTATGAGTGTTTACATGTGCTTGGAGGAGCTGAAATTCAAATATGATAATGGACTATAACTGGCTGACCAATTACAACAAACTGGGTCATCTGATCAATCATTACACTTTACAGCCATCTGTCCAATCAGAGCACGATAGATCCATCTGTCCAATCAGAGCACAGTAGGTCCATCTGACCAGTCAGTGCACAGTACAACCATCTGACCAATTAGAGCACTGTAGATCCATCTGTCCAATCAGAGCACAGTTGGTCCATCTGTCCAATTAGAGCACAGTATGTCCAGCTGAACAGTCAGTGCACTGTACAGCCATCTGACCAATAAGAGCACGGTAGATCCATCGGTCCAATCAGCACAGTAGGTCCATCTATCAAATCAGAGCACAGTACAGCTATCTGACCAATCAGAGTAGAGTAGGTCCATCTGACTAATCAGCACAGTAGGTCCATCTGACCAATCAGCACAGTAGGTCCATCTGACCAATCAGTGCGCAGTAGGTCCTTCTGACCAGTGCGCAGTAGGTCCATCTGACCAATCAGTGCCACTAGGACCATCTGACCATTCAGAGCATAGTAGGGTCCATCTGATCAATCAGAGGGTAGTAGTTCCATAAACCAATCAGCAGACAGTATGTCTATCTGACCGATCAGCATGCAGTAAATCCATTTAACAATCAGTTCGAACTAGGTCCATCTGACCAATCAGAGCAAAGTAGGTCCATCTGACCGATCAGTGCACACTAGATCCATATGACCCATCAGTGCACACTAGGTCAATTTCACCAATCAGTGCGCAGTAGGTCCGTCTGATCAATCAGTGCGCAGTACATCCATTTGACCAATCAGTGCGCACTAGGCCCATCTAACCAATCAGAGCGCAGTAGGTCCATATGACCAATCAGA
>CAIGQV010000818.1:32932021-32952387 GCA_903798115.1 Danio jaintianensis | reverse complement strand
TCTATCTATCTATCTATTTAGACTTTATTCTATCTATCTGTCTGTCTATCTATCTATCTATCTATCTATACTTTATTCTATCTATCTGTCTATCTATCTATCTATCTATCTATCTATCTATCTATCTATCTATCTATCTATCTATCTATCTATCTATCTATCTATCTATACTTTATTCTATCTATCTATCTATCTATCTATCTATCTATCTATCTATCTATCTATCTATCTATCTATCAATCTATACTTTATACCATCCATCCATCCAATTATCTTTCTATCCATCCATCCATCCATCCATCCATCCATCCATCCATCCATCCATCCATCCATCCATCCATCCATCCATCCATCCATCCATCCATCCATCCATCCATCCATCCATCCGAGACACTCTATCCTCTCCATACGCACCACTGTGTGTGTGTATATATGTATATGTAGCCAAAAATCCTGTCATGCTTAGATCCTGTTATATTTATTTATAAAAATCAGTTTAAACAATTATATTATATACACACAATTCTTTAAACAGTTATATTAAATGATTCTAAGATCGCAGTTTGGCTCTAATAGTGATTTTAATGCTTATTGACATTTTAAATCCTTCTACTTTGCCACTTCCCTCAAAGCATTAGGTTTTCCTCATTTCAAGTTGAGAAACATGTTTTTATGGTCTGGAGGGAGTTTTGGATAAGGATGCAGTAACTCTACAGAGCCCCCTGCTGTGTGGATGAGGAAATCACCACATCATGATGAATAAAGCTGAACTGAGTGCTGACTAAATCTGACCAGAAATGCTTTTGCAACATACAATGCATCTGATAATAATCGTTTGCTTTTAATGAGAAAACAGCCTGACATTAATCTGTGCTTTGCGTCAAAGTAGACAGTATAATTTACTCAAAAAAATTTTTTAATTGTTTCCCAAGTGCTGTTTAACAGAGCAAGCACATATTTTGACAGTATTTTCTTTTTCTGCAGAAAGTCTTATTTCTTTTAGTGTGGCTGGAATAATAAAAAAAATATATAGAAAAAACGCTAAAGGCTGGCTCACACTGCAGATTTTATTACTTTATTTTTATTATTATATATATATATATTTTTAAATGATCCTAATCGATTGTAGCATGTCAGACTGCACGAACATGGCTCCCATGTCACACTGTATAATCTCAGCTGTCATAACGTCACACTGAACGACAAGGAAGACATGCCAAACACGTAAGAAAACGCCCCCAGAGTTTGACGTCATTCATCTGTGACATTTTCACTATCCCGCGTTCTGAAATGATTCCTCACAGCAAACGTAAGCAATCTGTAGTGGCGATTTTGCACACAGCATCTCAATAATAAAACCAGGAAGGGGAAAAAAAACTGTTTTGACATTTCTCCGAGGTCATTTGAATTGTCACACCGATTGCGTCATCAGATTCGGCGCTCCTATTGGTTCTTGGATTGATGCTCATCGCAGCTGTTGTCAAACTGCAGGAAAGTGTCTGAAATCTTCTGACACTGCCAGAACTTCATCGGAGGACAAATCTGATCGCAACGGGCATTAAGCAGCTGTCTGTAAACATGTCAAACCAACAATCAAAGATCACAGATTTCAGCCCAGGATTTCAGGAATCTTTTAGGATCTTCCCAAATTTGTCTCAGATGACAAAATCGTTGCTGAAATCTCTCAGTGTGAGCAGGGCTTTAGGTCAATATTATTAGCTTTCTTTAAAAATGATTTTATTTTCGATTACCTACAAAACAAACCACTGTTGTCCAGTGATTTGCCTAATTATCCTAACTTGCCTAATTAACCTAGTTAAGCCTTTAAATGTCACTTTAAGCTGAATACTAGTATCTTGAAAAATATCTAGTCAAATATTATGTGCTGTCATCATGGCAAAGATAAAGGAAATCAGTTATTAGAAATGAGTTATTAAAACTATTATGATTAGAAATGTGTTATGTAAAAATCGTCTCTCCATTAAACAGCAAATGGGACATATATGTAAAGAATTAATCACAGGAGGGCTAATAGTATTAAAATCGCTATTTACATTAAATAAAGCATTTTTAAATGAAAGTGTTTTAATCTAAATTAGCGTAAAATGTCAAAATAATTGGTGAAGTGTTCCCTTGTCATTCAGCACAAGCGATATATTCATGTAAAAAAGAAACCACATACTTTGTTGGGCATGTACATAAGAGAAAGACTCAATTTTGTCCTTTTAATTAGCTCAAATCTTGCTGAGAAGTAGATAAAACATGATTTGAAGGATAATGAAGATTTAAAATGAATCACTTAATGACTTTTTGATGAGTATTTTGATGCTGCACTGTGATCTTATAATCGTGTATATTAATATGTCATCAAATGATTCTTGTTATAAATATGCAGGATCTTAATTAATTTAATTAATTAATGAATTGTTACATTGAAATTCTGCTGGGGCGACACAGTGGCTCAGTGGTTAGCACTGTGGCCTCACAGTAAAAAGGTTGCTGATTCAAGTCCCGGCTGGGTCAGTTGGCGTTTCTGTGTGGAGTTTGCATGTTCTCCTCGTGTTGGCGTGGGTTTCCTCCGGGTTCTCCAGTTTCCCCCACAGTCCAAACACATGCGCTATAGGTGAATTGGATTAACTAAATTGGTCGCAGTGTATGAGTGTGTGTGTGAATGAGTGTGTATGGGTGTTTCCCAGTACTGGGTTGTGGCTGGAAGGGCATCCGCTGCGTAAAACATATGCTGGAATAGTTGGTGGTTCATTCCGCTGTGGCAACCCCTGATAAATAAGGAATTAAGCATAAGGAAAATAAATGAATGAATGAATATTAATGTCATCAAATGATTCTTGTTGTAAATATGCTTTGCAAGATCATTTTATTTATTTATTTATATATTGCTCCGTTGAAGTGTCTTCTGCAAATCATAATGAAAACTTTTGATGGTCATTATTAAAAATAGTAAGACAACATTAGACAGTGCTAATGTCAGGGTGTCCGCGGGGTCTTAAAAAGTATTAAAAGTTGATAAATCAATTATGAGAAAATTTGGCCCTTAAAGGGTATTAAAAAGTCTTAATCGCGTTTTTATGAGGTCTTATATTTTGTTCAAGCGTTGTCCAAAGTGTTTGACTCCAAAAAAGCATAAATATATTTATTTTCCTCGATCCACACGATTGGTTCGGGCCGAGCGCGTCAGGTGACAAGCGCGTCACATGGTGATGTGACGCTCTCCACATGACATGTAGCGAAACCATAGAGCGAAACAGACGGCAAAATGAGAAAATGTAAGTTTGCGTACTCCTGGTTGGAGAAAGACGAGTTTAAACAGTGGCTGAAGCCTGTCGCTGAAAACAACCACGTCATTTATTCTTTCAAGCTTTGTTTCTTCCGAGCTTATCTGAGTTCTGTTGCATGGTTGAGCTCCATTGATTTATTTAACTACAACTGTTTATTAACGACTGTTTATTAAGTTAAAGTTTTGATACTGATTAGAACTTGAAGTGGCGATGAGGTCTTAAAATATTCTGAGAAGGTCTTTAAAAAGTCTTAAAAAGGTATTGAAATGACCTTTAGGATTCCTGCATATACCCTGAATGTACAAAATCATTTACAATTTGTAATTCACTTTCGTTGTTTGGATGCTTGAAAATCCATTGTTGTCTTTGAGCCGTATTTATGAAATAACGCTTGGACTGCACAAAAAAACACACACTGACTAAGTGAGGTTAGACCCAACACAATCTCACGGCAATTCAGTGATTTAGTGGCTAATTCGTATAAATTTGTGCGATCTCATTCGTACAGTTTAGTACGATTTGCTTATCCCCCAACGACGGTTGGGTTTAGGGGTGGGGTTGGGTGCCACGCCTACCTTTTAAAATCATACATTTTCATACGACTGAACTTGTATGAATTTGTACGAATTAGCCACTAAACTGACAAAACATAAAATACCTATGTTTCCTCGTGAGATCAGGCTGGTTAGACCTTATTCTGAGTTACAGGAACCATTTCTGAGTAACCATTTCATCTCCAGAGGGCAACAAAAAAATAATCTGACTGCAGAACTGAGGATTGAGTAATTTTTGTTTCTGTACGGTAAAGTCATTGCTCTCCAAACTTATTTCAATGCTTTTTAAAATTATTTCACACACTGATATTCACAGTTTAATTACGTTCAGATCATTTGTTTAATTACTGTTTTTTTGTGTTGGTGATCTCAGTACATTTCTGTTCATGATTGCTTCTGTTGTTTTGATTTCTGTTTGTTTGTACTTGAGTTGTGGGTGTGATTTTTGTTGCTAAGTGATGGTCGTCACGGTGTGTGTTGCAGGATTGTATTGGGCATCATCACAAAGAAGAATATTTTAGAGCATCTGGAAGAGATCAAGCAGCACGTGGAGCCCTTGGTGATTAGCCACGCCCCGCCCCCCTCTGCCTGTTAGACTCCGCCTCTTAGGAGGGACGCATGAAACTTGAGTGAAAAAAAAACAAACAAAAAAAAAGGAGCGAGATCTCTGGATGGTTGCCCCTAAAACACCAGTCGAAATTTAAGCTAGTTAGAGATTAATATTGTTGAAGTCAGAATTATTCGCCGTCCTGTGAAATTCTCCAATATTTCCCAAATGATGTTTAACAGAGCACAGTATTTTTCACAGTATTTCCGATAATATCTTTTCTTTTTGGGGAAAAAAATACAGGAGGGCTAATAATTCTGACTTTATCTGTATATTGTGTAACATTTAAGTTAATTGGATACACGTATTCTCATTTCTGTACACTGATGTCTGCAAGCAACCTCAAACGGTTGAAATTTTAAGTGCACGTATTTTCTGAGAAAACGTCAACAGCATTCCTGAATGCAGGGTCCAAAAACAAACACACTAAAATTATGAAAATAAGATAATCAGTGGGAAAAATAAATCAAATACAGTGAACTTTTATCCATCATTAAAATCAGGATATACAAATAACAAGATATGAAGGTTTGGTTAAAGATTAAGCACACTTCTGTAAGGAATAACAATGTTTGTCCGTCGAGAAGGTGTTAGTATTGTGATGTTAACACTATTTCACAAATCTGATATAGGCTACTCGTATAAATGCAATATCCGCTTGTTAAGTGTGACGTCACACGAAGCGGCTTCTGGCTCCAAGTGCTATATCAAACTGTATGGGGAGTCTCAACATATGGTAATAATAAACCTTTACAAAGCAATGTAGTACTTTCGAAAATCACGGTTGCAATATATATATATATATATGCAGCAAGTCCAGAGACTGTTGTGTACACCATGATTTTATATGAAATTCACTTATATATGTGGTATCTGTGACTAAAATCTGGTCATAAACAAATATTTTTTCAATACAATTGAGTAGCGGCTTGGACCTGGAAACAGTATTCCACATGTTATGACTTAACAAGCAGATTGGCTTACATTCACAAACATAAACCAACAGCAAGTTGATTCCCTTTCTGGAATTTGTGTTTTTATGGCACTTTTATGTGTCTGGTGTATAGAAAATAAATCGTATACACCGTATATCAGGAGATTAAAATCATCAAGATTTAGATCCCGGACGAGCCCCCATATTTTACAACCAACTCTAAATTGTAACGTAAGAAAGACATCACGGTCCGGGTCAGTAGTAAAGTAATTTATTAATAAAAACATAGTTAACACAATCTATTTAAAGCAAAGAAAGTCCGTACTAAAGCAAGTGATGAGCGGTGTATGTATGCATGCTAGTGAACTGAGCTTGTGGTCCAAACTAAAAAAGGGGAAAAAGACAAGCACAAAAGTCTCAAAACCCTGCAGTCTTTATAGGACCTACATTTAAGCCTCAGGTGGGACAACCCATCGACAAATCACCAACCTGCAAATCACAAATCAACAAAACATAGGCCAAGCATGGGACCTAACGTATAACCACAAACAAGAGATGAAATAAGAAACTTATTTATATTTAACAAGAACGAACATGATTGTTGCCTCACAGCAAGAAGGTCACTGGTTCGAGTCCCGGCTGGGCCAGTTGGCATTTCTGTGTGGAGTTTGCATGTTCTCCCCGTGTTGGCGTGGGTTTCCTCCGGGTGCTCCGCTTTCCCCCACAGTCCAAACACATGCGCTATAGGTGAATTGGATGAACTAAATTGGCCGTAGTGTATGAGTGTGTGTGAATGAGTGTGTATGGATGTTTCCCAGTACTGGGTTGCGTCTGGAAGAGCATCCGCTGCTTAAAACATATGCTGTAATAGTTGGTGGTTCATTCTGCTTGTGGCGACCCCTGATAAATAAGGGACTAAGCTGAAGGAAAATGAATGAAGAACGAACATGGCTAAACTGCTTAAGAACAATCTAGCAAACATTTATAGTTGTTTAAATGGTTGAAATGTTGCTGGAATATGAACTTGTACTTGAGTATGTATAATTTTTAAAAACGTTGTTAAATAACTATATGAAAAATATTACTTCTGCTGTTGTTTATAAATTCCAGTTATCCATAAATCAGTTATTAGAAGTGAGTTATTAAAACTATTATGTCTAGAAATGTGTTGAAAAAAAATCTTCTTTCCGTTAAACAGAAATTGGTGAAAAAATATTCAGGGGGGCGAATAATTCTGACTTCAGCTGTATATAACGCAATGATCAGCAGTCAGCACAGCATTAAAAGCAGTGGCGTTTTTGGACCCAGCCTCCAGGACTCGATTCCTCTGCAGACATCTTATTTATTTTCACTCACATTGTGTCTCCTGTCCAGGATTAGCATTAGCGCTGGTGTTTCTGAACCGCGGCTTTATGTAGCCCCGTTTCCCTTTGAGTTCTGCATTGTGCACGTGTACTCACAAAGCACATCTTAATACACATGCCGTGATATCCTTCATCTGAATTTGATTTCTTTTGTTTGTTTTGGCCCGGTCTGCGTCCGCTGGGCTACAGATCGATGACATCTGACCCCTTGCGCAGCTCCGCCCCCTAAACCATTGGCGAGTAACTGTCGTGTGTAGCGGACTCTTTTATTTCTCATTCACCAACATATATCTACTCATCTCTGTAGTCTCAGTAGCTGTTTTTAGGATGCTGTGTTGTTTATCATGTGAGCCGGTGTGACTCTATAGTTTTAGCACTTGTAGTGTGTAGTAGGGTTGTCACGATGCTGGAATTCGGTACCAATCGATACTGAAATTTTACAAACATCCATTTTCCGCTAACATTTGAGCGCTGTTGAGCACTTCCTTAAACAGCACTGATTTGCCATTGTGTTCACGTGCCTAACAGAAATGACTATGATTGGCCGTGAAGGTCATCAGTTCACCGAACTCACCGCTGTTTACTGAGTGTAAACACAGATACAGGGACACTGGAGCGTTTCAAAGTCACGTCGATCAGCTGGTTTGTCTATAAGCTGACATACAAGTGATCCACTGATGAATCACGGCTTTGAAACACCCCAGTGTTCCTGTATCTGTGGTTACGCTCAGTAAACAGCGGTGAGTTCGGTGAACTGATAACCTTCATGGCCAATCACAGTCATTTCTGTTGAGCACATGAACACAATGGCAAATCAGTGCTGTTTAAAGAAGTGCTCAACAGTGCTTAAATGTTAACAGTAAATGGACGTTTGTAAAATTTCAGTATCGATTGGTATCGAATTTCAGTACCGTGACAACCCTATTGTGTAGTCAGAACAACAAAAATAGTCCCCCAAAATCCCCCTTTCTGTCTGACCTTTGACTTGTTCACTTCCTTCCTGTCCACAGACATTTCACGAGCATTTCACGAAAAGGTTTGACAATCATTTTTCACGAGCGCTTCACGGATGGACTCTCGCGGCAAAATTGTCACACCTTTCTCTCTCTCTGTGATACGAACTGTTCATCAAGCTTAAGTCACTGCTTTTTTTTCCGAAAGCAAAATCAAGAGCGTTTTTCAAGTGAAATGTTTTCATTTTGAGAAATTTTGATGAGTTTTGGGTATAGATGCCATATACAGTGGGTACGGAAAGTATTCAGACCCCCTTACATTTTTCACTCTTTGTTATATTGCAGCCATTTGCTAAAATCATTTAAGTTCATTTGTTTTCCTCATGAATGTACACACAGCACCGCATATTGACAGAAAAAGACAGAATTGTTGACGTTTTTGCAGATTTATTAAAAAAGAAAAACTGAAATATAACATGGTCATAAATATTCAGACCCTTTGCTGTGACACTCATATATTTACCTCTGCTGTCCATTTCTGCTGATCATCCTCGAGATGCTTCTACACTTTTTTTATTTGAGGGTCTGAATACTTTCCGTAGCCACTGTATATGCTCAGAAAAACAGTGTTGGGAGATACAAAAAGTGTTACAAAAGTGCATTGTTTTGAGTTTGTAATATTAATATATATATATATTAATATATATATATCACATTACAAACTCAAAACAATGTCAGTGTTTCTGCAGGTTTCACAAAGTCAAATTTAAGATTTTTTAAGACCTTTTTAAGACTATTATGAATAAAATTTCAGACTAACGGCAAAAAGTTCAAAATAGTAATCCTTTAGCCATGTAATTTAGATAATGTGTCAAAACAAGCAAACCCTAGTTGTATACATACACATTTTTTTCAACATAACTTTTCTGTTTAATTAAAAATGGGCAAGCTTTAAAAACTGTAATGTAGTAGTAGTAATAATAATAATAATAATAACTAAATGTACAACAGTCTGTCCAGGTCAGTGTCCTCAAACTATATAGTCTATAAATACAATTCCTGGAGGGCCGCAGCTCTGCATAGCTTTGCTCCAACTCTATCAAACACAGCTCATCCAAATAATCAGGCGTTCAAAAGAGTCATGAACACCTTCATTAGTTGGAGCAGCTGTGTTTGATCAGGAGCAGAGCTGCGGCCCTCCAGGAATTGAGTTTGAGACCTATGTTTTAAACAAATGTTATTGTAAGGAAGATAATTAAACCATATTGGCAAATAGAGTAATAAATAGAGAGTTTTTGTTGGCGATTGGATGGTTGTCCTAATTGGGTAGCTATACATGGACACAGAAAAATTAAGACCTGTTTAAAAGGATTTAAGACCTAAAACACAATATTTCAGTGAATTTAAGACTTTTTAAGGCCTAAAATTTAGTTTTTGAAATTTAAGACATTTTTGAGACCGCATGGACACCCTGATGTATGCATATAATTAGAGCACAAAAGTAGGGAAAGAATTTAAAATTGGTATATTTAATAGTTTTCTTTTCAGTATGTTTTACAAATATAGTAAGTGTTGATAATTATGTAATTGTTAATAATGTGTTGGTACATACAACACCAGTCCGATTTACGTTTATCAGAATAAAGTCATGTGGTTTTCAACTATTGTTTTGAGTATAAAAGCTCAATTATTTGCTCAAACATTAATTAATAATTCATTTGTTTTAAAAGAAACATTGTGGTAAATAAAATATTTAGTTTTTTGAATTGACATTATAATGCCCAAGTTAACAAACAAGTCAAAAATTCAAGCTGTGGTGGAAAAAAGAATCGTTTTCTGAAAAATCTGACTCTCTATTGATTCTGAGATTATCAAAATGCATCTCTGTTCTCTCTTCGGAAATGATGCAGAATCAATTTCTTGATCAACTGTCACCATGGCTTTATTAAAAAATGTTTATTTCGATGAGCTGAATGTACTATAAGATCATCATTTTGGTTAATGTTTTGTATTTTTATACTGACTGAACAGATAAAATATGCACTAAATTATATTTATGCAATTATTGTAATCCATCCATGACGAGTTTGGCATTTAATTTGTAACTATAACTGTATTTAATCTTAAATGCTGTAGAGCACAGACTTAAATTAGACCTTTTTTGTTTTAAGAAGACAATTGGGAGTGGAAAAGTAAAAAAAAGAAATATATATATATATTATTTTGGAAAATGGCACAAACTCTTAAAAATATATTTCACATAACATGTTTGACTCTAAAACAGTAAGTGTATTACAGCAGTAAATCAAAATGTGCCAATTTCTGTTTACCGGACAGAAAATTTTTTCAACACATTTCTAAACATAATAGTTTTAATAACTCATTTCTAATAACTGATTTCTTTTATCTTTTCCATGATGACAGTACACAATATTTGACTAGATATTTTTCAGGATACTAGTATTCAGCTTAAAGTGACATTTTTAAGGCTTAACTAGGTTCATTAGGTTAAAGTTAGGGTAATTAGGAAAATCATTGTATAACAATGGTTTGTTCTGTGGACAATCCAAAACAAATATAGTTTAAGGGGACTAATAATATCGACCTTAAAATGGTTTTAATAAAAATGTAAAACTGCTTTTATTCTAGCCAAAATAAAACAAATAAGACTTTCTCCAGAAGAAAAAATATTATAGGAAATACTGTAAAAGATTCCTTGCTCTGTTGAACATCATTTGGGAAATATTTGAAAAACAAAAAAACATCATATACAACTGTAAATCAGGATTTCTGCAGGTTTCACCAAGTCAAATTTAAGACTTTTTAAGACCTTTTTAAGACTATTATGAATTAAATTTCAGACTATTGGCTAAAATAGTCATTTCCCCATCAAAAAAATTCAAATGAGTTATTCCTTAGCCATGTAATTGAAATAATGTGTGAAAACAAGTAAACCCTAGTGGTATACATACACATTTTGTTCTTCAACATAACTTAAAAATAAATGGACAAGCTTTATAAACTATAATGTAGTATTAATAATAATAATAATAATAACTAAATGTACAACAGTCTGCCCAGGTCAGTGTCCTCAACCTATATGATCTATAAATACATGGAGAACGTTTAAACAAATGTTATTGTAAAGAAGGTAATTAAGCCATATTGGTAAATAGAGTAATAAATTGAGTTTTGTTAAAAGTTTTTGTTGGTGATTACATGGAAAACAAATATTGCTTATGGGGGCTAATAATATTGATCTTAAAATGGTTTCACAAAAATTAAAAACTGCTTTTATTCTAGCCGAAATAAAACAAATAAGACTTTCTCCAGAAGAAAAAATATTATCGGAAATACTGTGAAAAATTCCTTGCTCTGTTAAACATCATTTGAGAAATATTTGAAAAGGAAATAAAAATTCACATTAGGGTTAATAATTTAGACTTTAACTGTGTGTATATGTATCATTTGTGTGAAGTAATTTGTCCATGTCCACATGCCAAAACTAGAGTAGCAATGCTTTAATGCTCACTTCAAGTAACGTTTCCCAACACCGTAAGCAAATCAAATACACAATATGTGCTTTATTATACGCTCTTGAATTTGTGTTAGCAAAGCAACTTCACCTTGTTGTTGTTGTTGTTGAAGGCCAGAGTGTGTGGATGAGCCGGAGGTGTTCGCTCACTCTGATTCACTTCTCTCTCACAACACTTTTGCTTCTCACTGTGTGTGTAGGTGCTGTCGGCTCATAGCAATAACCTACAGTTTCCTGCCCTGAGTAACACAATCTTCCACACTCTCTGCCCTTCTCTACAAACCACACACTGACCGCTGTCTGTCGCCAAGACCCTTCCTTTGGAGCCTTCAACCAATAATAATTCAAAGATCTCCAATTTGAGTCCATTCATACTAGGGCTGCACCATATTGGGGAAAAACTACATTACATTATTAGCCCTTCTGAATTATTAGCCCTCCTGTATATTTTTCCCCCAATTTCTGTTTAACGAAAAGATTTTTTCAAGTCATTTCTAAACATAATAGTTTTGATAACTCATTTGTAATAACTGATTTCTTTTGCCTTTGCCATGATGACAGTACATAATATTTGACTAGATATTTTTAAAGGCTTATCTAGATTAATTAGGTTAGGTTTGGGTAATTAGGCAAGTCATTGTACAACATTGGTTTTTTCTGTAGACAATCCCAAAAAAATACTGCTTAATTGGCTAATAATATTGACCTAAAATGGTTTTAAAAAAATGTAAAACTGCTTTTATTCTAGCCGAAATAAAACAAATAAGACTTTCTCCAGAAGAAAAAATATTATAGGAAATACTGTGAAAAATTCCTTTTGCTCTGTTAAACATTCATTGGGAAATATTTGAAAAAGAAATTCACAGGAGGGCGAATAATTCTGACTTCAACTGTATATAGTGATCTTAATGTATTTCCAGAAGATGATTTAAAAGATTATTTGGAAAGAATTCATGATTTTACATCGATTGGGATGATTTTGTAGGGAATATGCTTATAATGAAATATAATAAACAAATCACAAGCATAAATGAATACAATAGAACAGGGGTGTCCAACCCTGATCCTGGTGATCTACCTTCCTGCAGAGTTCAGCTCCAACCCTGAACAAACACACCTCAACTAATTAATTAGGACCTGAACAGCACTTGATAATTACAGGCAGGTGTGTTTGATATGGGCTGCAACTGAAATCTGCAGGACGGTAGATCACCAGGATCAGGGTTGAGCAGCCCTGCTGTAGAACAAAGATGCACATGAAATTAACCGTGCTTTATGGTTTTCTATTTTATTTTTCCTTAAAAATAAAATCTTTCACTCGTGCTTGTGTTCTGAACTGTTTCCTGGTTAATTATAATCTCAACTTATCCCAACTATCGCTACTAAAGTTATATATTAACTTTAACTGTTTAAAGCTATTTGTTACTAGTAGTTAGTTAAAGTTATAAGTAGGCCCACGTGGAATCTGTTCGCACAGAAAGATTTCCGCAGATTTTTAGCCCATCATTGAGTCTATTTACTTGTGTAAATCTATATATATTCAGTTTTTATATTAATTTCAGTAATATTGGCTAATATGAAAAAGTTAATATAATTTATTTACAATACAGTTTGTAAAGTCCTATTTTCTGTCTTTTAGATTATATATTATATGAGGGACTTGCTTTGTTGACCAAATAAGTGGATCTAATTGGATTTGCATTCTAAACTTTAAATATGAGTTAAAAGGTTTTTATTTTTTTTATTTCATGTGTTAAGTTTTTAGTCATTATACTCCCAAAATCATTCTGCATAAATTCGCAGATTTTGTACTAAATTCTGCACAGAAATAGCCAAAAATGTCTGCAGATACTGTCTGGCCCTAGTTATACAGTAAGAAACTAATAAAGTTCTGGTAACTAATAACCTTAACTTTTTTCGAATTTAATTGTAATGCAATAATGTGCAACTTTTTGTAAAGCTGCTTTGAAACAATAATTATTGTGAAAAGTGCTACACAAATAAACTTGAATTGAGCTGAATCAACGCAGATCTTGCAATGTGACTATTTGCATATTCGCACATTGCGATATCGATGCTGAAACCATATATCGTGCAGCCCTAGTTCACACAAAATGCTTTTAAAAGAGACAAAACTTGGCAACAAACAAAACATGTCAGTGTCTTCCACACTCATTCAAAGTCATCCACTAAATTTCTCCTCTTCTCTCTTTTCGTAGACGCCTCCTTGGTATTATCACAAAAAAAGATATCCTCCGTCATATGGCCCAGATGGCAAACCAAGACCCCGAGTCCATAATGTTCAACTAGCGCCGTCCTCGTCCCGTTACCAGGAAGACGAAAGTGAAGAGGAGGTTCGTTTACTGGACAATTCATCCCTCTGACCACACGCCCCCTACAGTTTCCCAAAACTAAAAAAAAACCAAACACTACTCCAGATGGGGAGCCCGTCCCGGTCACGTCCTCTGGGTACTTGCACAAGACTCCAGACTTAGAGGAAAAAGCCTGATGAGAAAAGTGGACGAACTTTCTCCAACTGCTAACATGCTAAACGTACTCTCTCCACGCATGCATGCTAAAACACGGTCAACTTCCACCCTCGGAATCTGCTTATTTGACCTCTGAGCCTCAGAAAACACGTCCTGGAGAGGTGAAAGGTCAAGATGAACCGCTGGAAATGCGAGGAGGGACCTTCGCCGACACCAACCAACCAAACACCCCAAATGCGGTACCATTGTTTACTTGTACTGGGTGTGAGAACGAAAGATCGTAATTTGGACGCCGGCGAAACCCAACATTCCAATCGGGAAACCGAAGAAGCGTCCCGAATCGAGTATTCAACACTGCGAGATGATCAAACGTTGGTTTAAGAGGATGGATTTTTGGAAGAGATTCAACTTGGACACTATTGACGGCCAGTCTAGACTGCACTGGGATTATAGGTAACGAGCCAATCAACTCTCTCTCTCTCTCTCTCTCTCTCTCTCTCTCTCTCTCTCTCTCTCTTCGAGTGCCCACACTTTGACTTTTTGTGCTTTCGGTTACTGGGAATGAAAATCGAAGACGTTTTATTTTTCTGTAACAGCTGCTATCCTGGCTATTATGTTTAAAAAAATACTAAAGCGACTTTTAATGGTTGGAATATTAAAATGTGACCTGACCAACTTTTTTTTATTGTTTTATTGTAAGTTTGCAAACAAGCGCAAATGTTCAACCTGCTGAACGCCGTCTCCAGTACAGTTCAAATTCACTCTGTCTGTATGCCCATATTTCATCCTGTGTGATTTAACAGTCTCTACTGCTGTTTATCTTTGTCCAACTGATGATATTTCTGAAGGCCCTGAATTTAAACAGTTCACAGTAGTGCTGTTTAACGATTTATCATTACTATTCACGTACAAAATAAAAGTTTGCTTTTACATTATTTAAATATATATATATATATATATATACACCTAATATTTAGATATTTATATATAATTTTGTCATAAATATTTTTATGTAAATAAACTATACATATAAATGTTTATTTTTATTTACATAAAATATTTATAACATATAACAGAAAAATCTAAATATTTAATTGTGTATATGCATGTATGCGTGTGCATTTGTATATACATAATAAATACACACAGTAAATGTAAATATATTGCGTAAAAACAAACTTTTATTTTGTATGCGATTAGTCACGATTAATCATTAAACAGCACTAGTTCACGATTTGTTCATCTGCACCTGACAACTATAAGAATTTCAACTATAAGATTTCATCCCAAAATCATATGATTTTGCTTTTTTGCCTCAAAATTAAGTAACCCAAAAATCCTCATTACTGAAATAAAAGTGGCTAGCAAGACGATTATTTAAGCATAAATTGTTCAAATGAGTTAAATGGTTAAAAGGGGTACAACAGCATTCTCACTTCATAGACACTTATATATGTTTTGACCCTTATTTATGAAAATTTGGCATGTTTACACCGTATTACTAATTATGTTACATCTTATTTATTTATTAATGGTTTTGAGACCATTATGGTCATATATGAAATATATGAAAAACATTTTGTTCATGACAGTTTTTCACAGAAAGCACAAAAAGAATACATATTAATAACAATAATAATAATATTATATATTTAATATGATATAATATTATTATTATTGTTGATGTTATTATTATTCATAATTATTTTTGTGCTCTCTGGGGAAAATTGTTATGAATAAAACGCGTATATGACCATAATAAAATAAAAAACAGCTTTTATTTTGATAATTGTCTTTGATATTGGGGTGAAATATGACGCAGATATTTTGGACCGTTTTTTGTGAGAACATCAAACAATACGTAAATGCAGGGTACAGGTTATAAACTACCAGAAATGTTTTTTTTGGAGATGCCAAATGTTTCAGGCTCGACTGCACAGTTTTTATTATTGGCCGTGGAAAAGCGATGATGAAATGTGACTGTTAGAGACTGAAGCTCTAGATCATTCGTGATTGCTGCTCTTGGCCCCTTCAGTTTGTGTGTGTGTTTATTATTATTTTTTGTTCCTGAGAAACACATTGCACAGTTTTACGCTAATTTTGAACACTTGTGGTGACCATTGCTGTGTCCCGTTGTGTATGTTAAACTGCACTACCAGCCGCACTGTCATCTCCGTTCCTATGAAATTGATTTATTTTGATTCATTAGCATGTGATTCGTTTTCCAAAACAAGGCCGAAGTGTCGTCTCTTTAACAGATTGGTGACGTTCTGTCCTTTTTTGCTTTGTTTCTATGGTGACCGGCATTAGAACCTCCCCTCCCCCCGATTGATTGATTGACAGCTGATGAGCAGGTGTGGGTGGGGCCTGTGTTCTCATTCGCAGTTGATGTTCCTCTGTTAATCGATGAAGAAAACACAATGTTGTTATATATTGATCTCGTTTTTTCTTTTTATTTATACTAGTGCTAGAGTTGTACAATATGGAGAATTCTACGTATGATTGATGGTTTGATTGTACATTAAAAAAACAAATATGTAAAGATTAAATTGTTTTAAATGAAGTGTAGATGCTGTGTTTGCGCTGATCTCTCAGACCTCAACACACTGCATGCTTATATACTGATCACAGGTAAGCCGATTTCTGATGTACTGACTAATGTGTGACCCTGAAATACAACACCAGGTGTAATTTGTTTAATTGAAAGCCGAATGAATATGCTTCCTATTGATATATGCTTTGTTAGGATTGGACAATATTGGGTTAAGATACAACTATTTGAAAAAAATCTGTGTATATATATATATTATACAGTTAGGTCCATAAATATTGGGAGATCGACACAACTCTAACATTTTTGGCTCTATACACCAACACAATGGACTTGAAATTAAACAAACAAGATGTGCTTTGATTTGAGGGTATTTGCATCCAAATCAGGTGAACGCTGTAGGAATTACAACAGTTTGCATATGTGCCTCCCACTTGTTTAGAATGATGATGAGCTTTTAAAAGTCCCGTGAAGTGCTTTAAAATGTGACATAATGACGTAATCTCAACCGAAACATGAAGAGAGGTGCGGGGCATAGAGTAGCTCCTCCACTTTAAAAAAAACAGCCAATAGTGTTTTGTTTTATCACAGCTCTGCCAGTGAGAGTGGTTGAGCTCAAGCGCATCAAATGAGAAGCGTCTTGAAGGGGGCGGGGCATGTCAGACACTAGAGAGCATCTGATTGGTCAGAAGATTTGATGAGATGACGTTATTTTAATTTCACTCGACCTTTTATATGTCGTTTACCTGCAGTTTTCAACATGTTCTTGTTTGCTGCATAAATTTATATATTTAATGAAAGAATAAAGTTAATCAAGTAAAATACCGTATAAAGAAATAGTAGGAAACTAATAGAAAACACTAAAGGCCAACGTTTTACCTTTAAAAAAAATAAAAAGTACTTTTGTAGTGTTAGGGTTGTTTTTCACACCTGTAGATCGATTGTTTTGTTCCGAAACAGGGATTAAAATTGTTACAATGTTGTACTTTGTTCTTGGTGCGGTTCGCTTTCACACGGCGAAGTTTCTAAACGGACCAAAACAGCTAAAACAAGTCACGTGTGACTAAACTCTCCTCACATTGGTCAGAGTTCCACGGTCCGCTGTCATACATCGTTATTTTAATTTATGACGATGAGCACTAATGCGCTTTAATTTTGAATGGTGAATACCCACAGACATCGTCACCAAATGTAAATCAGAGGTAAGATTTTCTCATACATAGCCGTTGGTTAGAATTATGCATTAGAGACTGCTCCTTTTCCTAATGGATAAACGGCTCTCGTTAATCATTCAGCATGCTTTCACTTTCATATTCGACATGAAACACACATGTACCGGTAGGAATGATGACATCATGCCCTACTAGGGTTGCACGATACTGGAATTCGGTACCAATCGATACTGGATTTTTAAAAACGTCCATTTCCCGCTGACATTTGAGCGTTGTTGAGCGCGTTCTTAAACAGCACTGATTTGCCATTGTGTTCACGTGCTCAGCAGAAATTACTGTGATTGGTCGTGAAGGTCATCAGTTCACCGAACTCACCGCTGTTTACTGATTGTAACCACAGATACAGGAACACTGGAGTGTTTTAAAGCTGCGATTCATCAGCGGATCGCTCGTATGCCAGCTCATAGACAAACCAGCTGATCAACGTGACTTTGAAGTGCTCCAGTGTTCCTGTATCTGTGTTTACACTCAGTAAACAGCGGTGAGTTCGGTGAACTGATGACCTTCACGGCCAATCACAGTCATTTCTGTTGAGCATGTGAACACAATGGCAAATCAGCGCTGTTTAAGGAAGTGCTCAACAGCGCTCAAATGTCAGCGGGAAATTAACGTTTTTAAAATTTCAGTACCGATAGGTACCAAATTCCAGAATCGTGACAACCCTACGTCCTATTCATCATTCTCTCTTCATATAGCCATATAAATGCCTGTTACATAACCATAATACACTGTGATTTAGCCTGGTTCGTTGGATCGTTTTGCTTTCTCACTACAATCAATCCCCTCCAGAGTTCGTTTCAATCGAGCCGAGACCACCTCATCCAGCCGATCTCGGACTGATTGTTTTGGCGTGGATCCGAACGCGATTGCTGGATTCACATATGCCAAACGAACCTAGCTAACGGGGAAAACGCGCCAGGTTCCGAAACAAAAGTCTAGGTGTGAAAGCACCCTTAGTGTCCTGTGTGTGACATTATTTTTGCCTTTTTGTATATTATTGTCTTTATTCTTCCGTTTAATTTGTACCTCCTTTTGTGTAAAGATTTGTTAACTTAAAAATTAAGTTTATTATTATTATTTTGCATTTTTAACTATTGATATAAGTAAATAATATAGTAGTAGCAGTATATCATGTTATGGTTATAATACTTCAGCGGTTTTGACACATTATTGCTTACAACACTAAACCACAAACTGTAGAGCAGCTCTAAAAAGGATGGTTTGAATTTATTTATTTATTTCAGCCACTCAGTGTTGATTAAATGCCTCCACAAGCAGCTCTGCAGGAGACCGCTGTGTTCAATCTTCAGCTGAAGTCTTAAGTCCAGTTTAATGTAGGTTACTTTCAGTTTAAAGACAGTGCAGTAGATGCAGAGACTGATAAGAGTCCTCATTGGCATGTCTGGGCCAAACATATGGTGTCTAATGTTTATTTCTATCACTCTTTTTCACTGTGTATGTGAGACTGGTGATGATTGCTGTGAACTGTTAAGGAATACTTTCAAGTCAAGTTTATTTATATAGCGCTTTTCACAATATAGATTGTGTCAAAGCAAAGTCCAGATTTCAGAGTTGAAGTTCAGCTTAGTTTAGTTCAGTGTGGTCTAAATTTCACTGCTGAAAGTTCAAACACCGCAAAGCAAATCCACCGAAGCACAGCTCCACAAGTCCCGATCCGAGCAAGCCAGTGGCGACAGTGGCGAGGAAAAAAAACTTCACCAATTGACGAAGTGAAGGGAAACCCCCCCCCCCCCCCCTCAAAATACCTTCATATTTATTGATGTGTACACTGAAAGAAGCGTTGTTTATTTATGTAACGTACTTGTGTGTTTGTCCTTGCAGCACTGGAGCAAGAGTATGGTTTCTCGTGTGGTTGCACAGGTCACTGACAGACAGCAGACCTTCCTGTATGAGAACATAGAGTCTCTCAGTTTACACACACACACACACACATTCAAAATTTGTATATTGTCTCACAAACTGCCTAAAGCTTCAGGAGGAGAGCTTCAGGCACACACACACACATTCAAACACACAGTCTTATTTTAAATTATAGCTGCTTAGTTATAATTCAACACTTTTTTTTTGATATCTCAAAACTATTTAATACTGTAATTGCAGAATCAAATGGGTGATGGCATGATATTTCAGGGTTGCCAAGTCGTCGTTACTTTTAAACACCAAAAATACATATATATATATACTATTATTATTATGCCACTTAGTAAAAAATGTGTTGATTTTAAATCTCAAAATCTTAAATCTCAAAAATATGAACTATTTTAATTGCATAATCAAATGGGTATGATATTCACACTGTTGTAGTAAATATTAATATAACATTGTTATTATTATTATATTATTGTTATGGTTTAATATGGTTTATTATTATGCTGCTTGGTTATAAATCAACACTTTTTTTTTTATATCTCAAAATTATGTAATATTGTAATTGCAGAATCAAATGCATGGCGGCATATTTCAGACTGTTCAGACAGGGTTGCCAAGTCTGCGCTATTTTAAACTCGGCAGATTAAAAAAAAATTTTTTATATATATATATATAATTATTTTTATTATTATTATTACACGGATTAAAGGTTTGACATATACATAATTATAAATCAACACTTTTATTTTTCTGAATTATTTAATATCTGAATTACAGAATCAAATGGGTGAGGGCATGACTGTTTCAGAGTGTTGTAGTAAATATTAATGAAGTTTATTACTATTATTGTTAGGGTTACTATGCTGCTCAGTTATAAATCAACACTTTTTTAATATCTCAGAATTATTTAATGCTTTAATTGCAGAATCAAATGGGTGATGGCATGATATTTCAGACTGTT
>CAIGQV010000818.1:32919593-32932011 GCA_903798115.1 Danio jaintianensis | reverse complement strand
GGCATGATATTTCAGACTGTTTAGTAAATATTAATGAACATTATTATTATTATTATTATTACTATTATCATGCTGTTATGGTTATTATGCTCAGTTATAAATGAACACTTTTTTAATATCTCAACATTATTTCATATATTAATTGCAGAATCAAATGGGTGTGGACATGATATTTCTGTCATAGACTGGACAGAAAACCAGAGTTAATTGTGTTCAAACAGAAAGTCTTTATTGAGTTCAAGGGGAACAAAAGCAGCTGCCGTTCGCCGGCCGTCCGTGGGGGGAACGTAGACTGGGAAAAGCAACGTAAACTTCACCCTTAGGTCCTTTGGTGAGGAGAGGGGTAGAAGGAGCAGGGCGAGGAAAGAGCCTCTGCAGCGGGGCGAGTGTAGGAGCTGGCGAGCGCGGAGGTAGAGACTGGAATCACCAGCGGGGTGGCTGCGCAGATCAAAGGGTAAGTAATCGAATATACACGAAATAATAATACAAGACTAGACAAAACTTAGACTAGTGTACTCAAAAATAGTGCTAAAGAGCATAGCGTCCGTAGGTTTACTGAACACAATAATCTGGCAATGAGTTTCAAGAAGGGGCAAGTATATGTAGAGGAGAGAATCAGATCAAAAGAGCAACAGGTGAGTAATGCGTGCGCGCCAGCGCTGATTGTAAGAGGCAACAGCTGAAACACACAACAGATTATGACAGCAACTCAGATCAAACCTGACCCATGACAATTTCAGACTGTTGTAAATATTAATGAACATTATAATAATTATTATCATTATATTGTTGTTATGGTTATTATTATGCTGCTCAGTTATTAATCAACACTTTTATTATATCTCAAAAATATTGCAGAATCAAATGGGCGTGGGCATGATTTTCCAGAGTCTTCTAGATGAACATTATTATTATTGTTATGGTTATTATTATTATTATTAATGCTTGATTGATGTCAAATTGAATGGTAAACTTTTAGCGTTTTAATTCATTGCTTTTCTAAGAGTTTAGAAAATGGTTTGCGCGTATTTACTTGCAAGTGCTGTTTTTGTTTTCCAGGAAATGCAAATTGCTGGTTTTCATAAGCAGAAGTCTCCACTGTGAAAGTGAAAGTCAACTTTTAAAGCAAAAAGCTCACTTTTATTTGTGTTAGAATGTAGTTTATAGACCATTTTGAGGGATGTAAACAATAACAATGGTCCTAACATATTTCCTGTTATACATATTAAATTTCCGTAGTTTTTGAGAATCCAAAAAGATCTACATATTGATAATGTTATTATCGCTTTTATAATGCTAAGTTATGATTGCATTGCCTCTTGCTACAATTATGCAATAGTTTGACAACAAGCAGGAATTGTTCATGGGCCAATGACATCACTACATTGAAATGGTCCATAAATGAAAGTTATAATTATTGTGTTCATGGTTTATTATAATTTGTTGTATGGTGATGGACAGACACTTCTGAGTGGTAAGCTGTACCAGGGTTGCCAGGTCTTAGCTACTTTTAACCACCGTAGGGTTATATATATATATATATATCCGCTTGTTAAGAAGTCGTGACGTGTGGAATACTGTTTCCGGTACACTAACTCATTTGAATTAAGAAAATATTTGTTTATTACCACTTTTTAGTCCTATCACACATTAAAGTGAATTTCATATAATATCATGCTGTACACGACAGTCTCTGGACTTGCTGCATCACAGACACTAATATTTTACAATTTGTGAAAAATGAATCACTTTCTGGCCATCGGATATTAGGCATGGATATATATATATATATTGCGATCGTGATTTTCGAAAGTATTACTTTTATTATTAAACGTTTATTATTACCATTTGTTGAGTCTCCCCATACAGTTTGATGTAGCACTTGGACCCGGAAGCCGCTTCGCGTGATGTCACACTTAACAAGCGGATTGCATCAGTTATATTTTTATGATTGCATTGAAATATTTCACTCTATCAACGGAAAAAAAAAACTACAAGGATGTTGAAGTACAATTATAATTTTTATGGTAACAGGATTGTTGTGAAAGTCTGTGTGAATCCAAGTTTACAATGTTTATTTTGCTAGTGCACAGTTACTCTTTAGGTGAACAGTTAATCTGTGCAAGTTAATCCAGTGTTTTGGTAATCTTCAATCAAAGTGTTTGGAGGCTAAATATTCTTAACCACGCCCCTCTTACCATTACTTTATATGAAGGAATGATGCGTAACGAAAGCCCCGCCCCTTACTGAATCTACAATTCTGTTTCAGTTTGAAGTCTCCGCAACTTCTGATTCATGCAGACTTTTACATATACTTCGTCATTATTATTTATTTAAAGAAGAAATTAAATTTTACAATTTATTTAATATTTTAAAGTCTGCGTGAACTGGAAGTTGCTGAGACTTATTTCATTTGATGTACTTCCAACTAAAACTGAATATTCAGTAGAGGGCGGGGCTGTCTTTTGCTTGTCATTCCCTCATAGCAAACTAATAAAAGAGAGAGTATTAATATGCAGTTACTATGGAAACCCTCAAGCTGACATCAACAGGATTGCCTTCTCCTAACATGGAAACAGATGATCAGACTTTAAAAAAAAATATATAGAAAAAAAGGTTTGTTTTGCTAATCTTTAATCAGTGGATTAACTTGCACAGGGTAATTCATTCATTTTCCTTCGGCTTAGTCCCTTTATTCATCAGGGGTCGCCACAGCGGAATGAACCGCCAACTTATCCAGCATATGTTTTACACAGCGAATGCCCTTCCAGCTGCAACCCAGTACTAGGAAACATCCATACACACTCATACACTACGGCCAATTTAGTTTATTCAAGTCACCTATAGCGCATGTGTTTGGACTGTGGGGGAAACCAGAGCACCCGGAGGAAACCCACGCCAACAAGGGGAGAACATGCAAACTCCACACAGAAATGCCAACTGGCCCAGCCGGGACTCGAACCAGCGACCTTCTTGCTATGAGGTGACAGTGCTAGCCACTGTGCCACCCCACAGGGTAATTATTCACCTTAAAAATAACAACGTGAGCTAGCAAAATACACATTGTTAATTTTAATTTCACGCAGACTTAAAATGTGTAACGTCATGTGATATCAATCCGTCAATTTTTAACGATAAAAGTATATTCGTAATTATAAAGATTGTTTACACATATTTTTGCCATTATTATTTATTTACAGAAGAAATTTGATTTACAATGTCATTCATTCATTCATTTTCTTTTCGGCTTAGTCCCTTTATTAATCTGGGGTCGCCACAGCGGGATGAACCGCCAACTTATCCAGCATATGTTCCACGCAGCGGATGCCCTTCCAGCTGCAACCCATCACTGGGAAACATTCATACACACTCATTCACACACATACACTATGGACAATTTTAGCTTACCCAATTCACCTATAGTGCATGTCTTTGGACTTGTGGGGGAAACCGGAGCACCCGGAGGAAACCCACGCGAACACGGGGAGAACATGCAAACTCCACACAGAAATGCCAACTGACCCAGCCGAGGCTCGAACCAGCGACCTTCTTGCTGTGAGGCGAACGTGCTACCCACTGCGTTGCCGATTTACAATGTATTTAATATTTTAAAGTCTGCGTGACTTTTATTTCAGCATGTTGATGTCCTTCCAACTGAAACTGAATATTAATTAAAGATTAATTAAAGATTACCAAAACAATGTGAATTAACTTGCACTAATTAATTATTTGCCTTGAGAATAACAATGTGAGCTCGCAAAATAAACATGTAAAACCTCCTGTGATATTAATTCATCACTTTTTAAAGATAAAAGTACATTAGTAATTAAAAAGATTGTGATTTTTCAAAGAAGAAGCCGTTTATAATACATGATCTTTAACAAACGAGCTGTGCCATGTTTTGATATGATCGAGCTAGTTTTGTTGTGAAACCTGGCAACCCTGCTTGAGACTCATTTTCCACAATATATCCCCTCAAAGGGACTTTTCCAGTGCGTGTTTGTCGCTGTTCTCACAGGAAACCTCTTTCACTTGTGTCTCACGTTTAAAGGCCTGTTAGTTGAATGGGTTTTTTTAGAAGAGCTTTCAGCCTCTTTTCATCTGCAAATGTTTGGCTCTTTCAACATGTAAATGGAAAATCACAATGTTTGTGCAGGTGGACGTGCAGATGCAGCGGACGGGGAAACCACCACATGCAGCCATGGTGTTTTTACAGACTAGAGGTGTTTATATTAGGACTACAGTCTATAATCGGTTTACGCAAATATTAAGTAAAACCTTTGAAATGATCTTGGTGGGGGGGGGTAGTTTATTAGAAAGCGTATTATAGAAGGCTGTAACACATCCAGATATGGTCTTTAATATATAGATCAGGGGTGCCCAAACTTTTTCGTATGAAGGGCCAAAAACCAAATATCATTGATAGCCATGGGCCGAAGATAAATATAGCAAACTATTTTACATTGAAGTTGCCATGGGTAATTTCCTAATTCATGGTATTTTTTCATAATATAAAAAAATAAATAGAAAACTTTACTTTGAATCGTATTAACTATTGCAGCATAACTTTATAAATTATAACTTATTTTATTATTATTATAAGTTATTCCACTAAAAAACATAATCATATTTATAACACAGTGGAGTTCAAATGCTGAATACACTAGTCAAGCAGAATATAACTTGATTCACTCAGCAAAGTCTCTGCATTTTCCTCTATCCGTCGTATGTACATTTTAAAGTAAATCTGATTCATTTACACCATTTAAATGCAAACGTTTAATTTCAGAGAGCTTTTTGTAGCTTAAAAATAAAACAAATAAAATGGTACATTAAATTTGAAACGACAATCTCTAAAGATGGCATGGCGGGCCAAATCAAAGGTTACCATGGGCCAACTTTGTTTGGGCATCTCTGATATAGATGCACTCTTCTGTAAATATCTGCACATGCGCAGTCAATTCGAGAAGTTCCAGCTGTAAGATTGTATTTGCCTGACCGGTTTTTTTGTTTGTTTTTGTTTTACCTAAAACTTAACAGAAAATTTAAGTTACAATCTTTTTAATCAGTTTTTTTTTTTTTTTTCACTTCACATTTGACAAAAAGTAATTTCATTTTCGCTACGTTTTAATCCTAATGATGATGCTAAGTCTGCTAGGCTTCACACAAAATGGCTGTGCCTGTAAGTTAACGTCATAATCAGTTTTGGGATACTTTTAACGTACTTTCATTGATCCGACTCCAAAATTATGCTATTTATGAAGATTATTTCTCTATAAGGATGAGTTATTGAGATTTCAATTAGATATTCAATTAGTATTTCCTCGTCAAAATGTAAATTTCATAACTTACATAATTCCCGTAAAAACAGAACACAGCCATCCAACCGTCAGTCCAGGTCAAACAATATAAACTTTAAAAGATGTCGTATTCATAAACATATTAGACATATTTATGGTGAGGTAAACACTTCAGAAATCCGCGCCGTTCTACCATGCGCAGAGTCTATCTGCGCATGGAATCGAAACTTGAATGAAGTTTACATATAATTATAGTATATATGTAACTGAAGTGGGCGTCACGGTGGCGCAGTGGGTAGCACGTTCGCCTCACAGCAAGAAGGTCGCTGGTTCGAGCCTCGGCTGGGTCAGTTGGCGTTTCTGTGTGGAGTTTGCATGTTCTCCCCGTGTTCGTGTGGGTTTCCTCCGGGTGCTCTGGTTTCCCCCACAAGTCCAAAAAAACATGTGGTATAGGTGAATTGGGTAAGCTAAATTGTCCGTAGTGTATGTGTGTGAATGAGTGTGTGTGGATGTTTCCCAGTGATGGGTTGCAGCTGGAAGGGCATCCGCTGCGTAAAACATATGCTGGATAAGTTGGCGGTTCATTCCGCTGTGGCGACCCCGGATTAATAAAGGGACTAAGCTGAAAAGAAAATGAATGAATGAATGTAACTGAAGTTAAATTAAGTTCTTCCTATATTTTATTCCCCATGGAGCCATACGATATTACTGCAGGCTACAACTCTGTGCTATTACAATATTAGCCTAATGGAAGCCTAAACAAATTAGATTTTTATTGCAGTGTTTAAGCGTTTGGAGGAACAAATTAGCAATTAATACTTTTGCATAAAGAATTCCAGTAAGACATTTCACGACACATTCAAGCATGCCAATCAATACAAGCTAAATATAAAACCAAGAATAGGTTCAATAATGCATTAGTGTGACTGCAGTCGCTTTCAGATCAATATTAACTAATGCGCTTCAAATATCCACTTTAACACAGGTTCAACAAGGTACTGGAAATATTCCTCAGATTTTGGTCCATATTGACATAGCATCACACAGTTGCCGAATCGCCCATTCCACCACATCCCAAAGGTGCTCTATCGGATTGATGATATGTATCCACGCTTTCATGTTGATGGCAAATTCTGATCCTACAATCGGAATGTCGCAGCAGAAATCGAGACTCATCAGACCAGGCAACGTTTTTCCAATCTTCTATTGTCCAATGTTGGTGAGCCTGTGCGAATTGTAGCTTCAGTTTCCTGTTCTTAGCTGACAGGAGTGGCACACGGTGTGGTCTTCTGCTGCTGTAGCCCATCCGCCTCAAGGTTGGACGTGTTGTGCGTTCAGAGATGCTCTTCTGCATGCCTCGATTGTAACGAGTGGTTATTTGAGTTACTGTTGCCTTTCTATCAGCTGGAACCAGTCTGGCCATTCTCCTCTGGCATCAACAAGGCATTTGCGCCCACAGAACTGCCGCTCACTGGATATTTTCTCTTTTTCGGACCATTCTCTGTTAACCCTAGAGATGGTTGTGCGTGAAAATCCCAGTAGATCAGCAGTTTCTGAAATACTCAGACCAGCCCGTCTGGCATCAACCATGCCCCATGCAGCAGATCATCTTGACCATGTCTACATGCCTAAATGCATTGAGTTGCTGCCATCTGATTGGCGATTTGCGTTAACGAGCAGTTGGACAGGTGTACCTAATAAAGTGGCCGGTGAGTGTATATGAATACGTTGAAATTAAGATTTTGAAATTAGTATTCAAACTTAGTGGGAAAGTCATTACACAATGGGGGGGAAATAAGTACAAAAGTATTTGTGAATCATCAACAAGAGCATTAAGAAAGAAAAAAAACCTTTAAATGAAGGCACAAACACGTGAAATCATGATACACAGCAGCTTTATTTCACTACTTAAAAAGAAAAAAAAACAAAACAGCGTTTTAAAGAGCACCATGGCCGTCGCTTCCACTGACAATCCTGACCAGGAACATTCTTATTGACTAGTGCTTAACCCGTTTAGCTAGCTATTACCAGTGCAGATGGACTCTGAACTCAGAAAAACAAGAAGATCAACATTGAAGATTTACAACAGTGAAAATAAGAGATGAGAGGTAAGAAGCATATGGTTTGAATGAACAAATGTCCAGGGTTTGGGACGCTTAAAGAGATTAAATACTAATATATCAGGACTCTTAAGTTTAGTTGAATATAAAACAAACACATTTGCAACAGCTCACTCTAAAACCTAGCTGTGCATTTGAAATCAAAAGCAGCCCTAGCGCTACTAGTAAAGTAATAATACTATCATTAATTACAGTAACAGTATAAGGACTCCAGTGGAAATAAATGCCTCAAACTGAAAATTTCTACAAATGTTATCATTGAATCAAGTGTCGAAGCGGTGTTTACCTGGTAAATGATAAATAACACATATCTGACAAGTATACACGAACTAAAGTTTCAAGTCCAGCATCATGCATTCTTCATGCATTATAAGAGGGAGCGAGATTTTGGAAATTACTATGCACATCACTTCTGAAGTATTTCAAGAATGGTTGATTACTATTGAATACATTTTTATTCTTTCAGCCAGATGGATTGATCAGTCGTTCGTTCGCATTCATCTGTGAAATGTATCATCTGTAACTACATCCAAAATAATGCCGATTTAGATGTGAGCTTAGCATCCCTCAGTAGCCCTAGTTTACGTGAACTATGCAAAACAAATCACGGGCAAAACTGGGTTTTCTAAATCAATAAAGAACTTTGCCCAAAATACATTCAGCATGAGTGTTCATTGTCGTAAGAAATACAACTTAACAGGTCAAACTAGGAAAGAAATATGGTTATTTTTGACCCCAAAATCAAAAAGAATTATGCAATTTTTGAATTTAGGTTTGTGATTATCTTTAGCATTTATTTAATCACCAGATTCGGATTTTTGTGTTTATAATTATTGCAGCACAGCATTGGTGAATACTGAAATAATAAAATTTCTATATATTTTTTTACTTAAACATAGTAATGGGTAGGGGTGTAACGGATCAACCCACGGTTTGGAACACATGTGACCCGCGGATTAATAAAAAATTTTTTACTAGTAGATTAATCCTAAATTTTGTAATGATCACAGAGAGATCGCCTCTCCCGTCATTCAAATCACATGTATGAAAGCATTTAGGCTTTCCTGTAAGTTGTGGTGGGTTATTCGGGATGTGGTGGGTTTCTTAGGTTATTAAAGGTGTTTTCTGTCACTACCTGTTTAGTCTGCATTAATGCATTCAGTGTAAGCTGCATGATTAATCATTAAAACATCGGGATCTCAACACCCAGGCGACATAAATTATAAATGATGGTGATTTGCGTATGTTTATTAATCTTTCGAATCGCTGCATTCAAATCTGTGTTTGAAGAACGCAAAAATCAAGAAAGAGATTCAGTCTTTAGTGTTTTGAGTTAGTTATGAAGTCAAACAGTCAAATAACACAGAAGTACTGGGATCACAGTTTATAGTTTAGATATATCCACTGATGTTTACGGTAAAGATTAAAATCACCGTCATATGCATTTAACTTGATGCTCAAAAATGAAAGTTGTAGGCAGCAATTACATTATTTAACCAATGGGTGGTGACAACCAGATATCAAAAATGCCACTGAATAATTCTTCAAAAAATGACACATCTAGCAATGAAACATGAGGTTTTATGAGTGAATAACTGAATCATTTTTTGAAAATGAGACTAAAAATAAATATGAATTGTACAAATGATAATGTTAGACTTCTACATTTAGCGTTATTAGTAACTGAATATTTTACTATTTATTTTTATTCAGCTGATTATTTCTTGGAAAGCAAATGACATTTGTGGTCTCCCCCTTTTGGCTGATCCAAAAAATAATTTGATCTGTGACTAAGAAACCATAATGTGATCCAAACCATGAAATTTGTGATCCATTACATCACTAATAACGGGAACTACATTTTATGCATTGTAATAACTTTTAGGAAACATTTGTTAAAATACCACAATTCAATGCAATAAATCTGGGATTGTGACTTTTTGGCGATCATCTTATAATTCAAAATGATAATGCAAATCTGTATAGATTTTCTTTTTGTATTTATAATTATTGCAAATGATAGCACTGAATGAATATAAACGGTGATTTTAAATATAATTTTTTGTAGAAATATTTTAACAAAATACAGCAACAAAAACTGCATTTTACAAATTGCAAATTTGCAATAACTTTTTTTTGGGAAAACAAAAAGTTAAATCTGATGTTCGATGTTATCGATGTTAATGAAAATTTCCAAATTCAATGCAAAAAAAAACAATCTATGGCCTTTATTTATTGTCTTTAAGCAAAAGATTCAACTGCTAATTTTTCTCCAATTGATTTCAAGGTGAAATATGAACCGAACATTCGAGTTTCGAGAGATCAAACATAAAAATGCAGCTCTTCATCTTGTCTTAAGATGACTAAACAGAAAGCAACTTCTGAAAAGAACAAAAAAAACAAACCTTGACCTTTTCTTCCCCCAAAGCAAATGCATAGCGAGGTCATAATCCTTCCTTCAGGATATTACACATGGCTTTCATAAATGATTTGGGTTTTCTTTGTAGCACCACCCTCTTGAACAGCCTCCGCCTTGTTTTCCTGCTCGACAGACTCCGCCTCCAGAGGCAGCTGAGCCAATGGGGGTGAAGAGGTGGAGCCTATTTCAGAAAGGGGCGGAGCTTCTATGTTACAGCATCCTGGTGACGTTAACTGCGGATGTACCGAAACCTGAATGGCGATGTGTTGAGGCTGCTCGTGAAGCGAGGCGTCATCCGAGTCTGCGGCCGGAGACTCGCTGCGCTCACGCTCGCGCAAAATAGTAAAAACATCACCGGAATTGCTAGCAGCCACCATGACGTGTCCATCATGACTCTCGGGTGCTTGCCGAACAAAAGTGTGTCTCATTTCCTCCACGCCGACCACTTCCAGGATTTCCTCCATGAATGTGCGGCAGTTCATGATTAGGGGAGGGAGCGGGATGCTACGCGCCAACTCCTCAATGTAGCGCGCAAACTCCATGGTTTTAAACTGCGTGACTTTCGCTAGCTCCAGCGTTTTCGCCGAGGTGATGATAGGAATGCGTTTTGCGATCTCGAAGGCCTTTTGAAGCTTTTCTGCACCTTCTGTACGGAAAAACTCGTTGATGGCCTTCTCGGTTTTCTTGAGATGGCTGCTCATCATGCAGAGGCGAGTGATGTTGAGGATCATTATGATGGTGAACGTCACCAGACACACCACCATGTAGTAAACGCCCATGTCTCCATTGGTGAAGACCACGCGGAGGGTCACGGTGCAGTTGGCCATGCCGTGAGTGTTGGACGCCACACACGTGTATTTGCCACGGTCTGCAAACGTGATGCTGGTGATGTTGAGGACGCCGCTGTCCAGAATCCACCATTTACCATCTGCAGAAAATAAAAACAACACAAAAAGTCACAAACTCTGCAGACTGAAGGTTTTGTTTGTTGTGTTTATTAGGAGTGGGAATCTTTAGAAACTTCATGATCTGATTACGATTCAATTTCAAAGTAGTAAAAGATTTTTTTTCAGCTGTGCAAATTAGGGCTGTACGATATTGGAAAAATCTGACATTGCGATACTTTGTTTTGCTGCGATATAACCAAGTAGGGCTGCACAATTGATTGTTTTAGCATCGATATCACATCGTATTGTTTCGTATAAATTGTATATTCGTAAAATATAATCAATTACAAGCATATATAAATACGACAGATCAAAAATAAAAGTTAAATAGTGCTTCATAGTTTTCTGGAGTGTGTAACAGTAATCAAGTACAGACCAAACATAAAATAACATGGTCATCATTTTATAAATAATATATAATAATATCATTATCTTTTAATAAATGATCTAATCCTGTTATGTGACTATTGCAGATACAAACATTGCGATATCGATACTCAAACGATATATCGTTCAGCCCTAGTGCAAATATATCTTTCCAGCTTTAAGCCCAGTCCACACAAACAGTTTTTTTTTTTTTGGCTGTTCGTCCACATGAAAACTAAGTATCTGGTGACTGAATCCAAAACTTTCTGAAAACTCAGGTTAGGGTGAAGATTTTCTGAAACTCTGGGTACAGTGTGGTCGTGTGGACACTACAAACTGAGTTTTCGCCTCATGACGTCAGTGTGCATGCTGTTTTCTCCTTTCTTATTGGCCAACAATTTACTCATGCAAATACTTAATTCTGCATTTGGTGTGAACCCAGCATGAAAGACTTTTATTGCCGCCTGTTGGTTCGGCGTGCCCTTAACATGCATCAGAGTGCAAGTTTATGTAGACGGTGATAAAAAATAAAAATAAATAAAAACCATGTGGGGAAAGCTAAAAATACCTGTATGTGTGGACAGGGCCACCAGAATTGCTGTTTCTATCCTTTTGCTTATGACTGGATTCTATTCTCCGCGTACGAGCGGGCGCAGCCATTTGAATCATTTTGGCTCGAGACTTCCGGTCTCATTCACTTCCATTCATTTTTAGACGTTAAAAACAGCTCGTTCTGCTGCTTGATGTTGCAAACTGATATTTTCTTATTATATTATTCTACTTTGTCTGTATAGTCATGCAAACACTTGTTTGTAGAGTAAGTAGTTTGACCGTTTTCTGCCGTTTATTATTCCTAGTCATTTCTCCCATAGGCAGCTGAATCGGAAGTTCTAAAACAATCGCAAAAACGAGCGCACTTCCGTATTGAAGAATAAGGTCAATATGAATGTAGGGTTGTCACGATACTGGAATTTGATACCAATCGATACTGAAATTTTAAAACCATCTATTTCCCGCTAACATTTGAGCGCTGTTGAGCACGTTCTTAAACAGCGCTGATTTGCCGTTGTGTTCACGTTTTAAAGCCGTGATTCATCAGCGGATTGCTCCTATGTCCGCTGATCAACGTGACTTTGAAACACTCCAGTGTCCCTGTATCTGTGGTTACACTCAGTAAACAGCGGTGAGTTTGGTGAACTGATGACTTTCACAGCCAATCACAGTCATTTCTGTTGAGCACGTGAACACATTTGCCATTGTGTTCAC
>CAIGQV010000818.1:32879246-32891646 GCA_903798115.1 Danio jaintianensis | reverse complement strand
GAATAGAATAGAATAAAATGGAATGGAAGGAAACTAAATAGAATGGAACAGCTTGGCATATAATGGAACAGAAAAGAACAGAACGGAACATAATGGAATAGAATGTAACAACAGAATAGAATAGAATGAAAAGAAATGGAATAGAATAGATACCGAACAGAATAGAATGGCATATATTGGAACAGAAAAGAACAGAACAGAATGGAATAGAATGTAAAAGAATACAATAGAATCAAAAGAAATGGAATAGAAGAGAATAGAATAGAATAGAATAGAATGGAACAGCTTGGCATATATTGGAACAGAAAAAAAAAAAACAGAATGGAACATAATGGAATAGAATGTAACAACAGAATAGAATAGAATGGAAAGAAATGGAATATAATAGAATGAAACTGAACAGAATAGAATGACATATATTGGAAAAGAACAGAACAGAATAAAACATAATGGAACAGAATCCAACAACAGAATAGAATAGAATGGAAAGAAATGGAATAGAAGAGAATAGAATGGAATGAAACTGAATAGAATAGAATGACATATATTGGAACAGAAAAGAACAGAACGGAATGGAACAATGGAATAGAATATAAAAGAATAGAACTGAATGGAAAGAAATGGAATAGGAGAGAGTAGAATAGAATGGAAAGAAATGGAATAGTATAGAATAGAATGGAATGGAATGAAAGGAAACAAAATAGAATGGAACAGCTTGGCATATATTGGAACAGAAAACGAACCGAACAGAATGGAACACAATGGATTAGAAAGTAACAGAATAGAATCAAGAAAAACCTGCAGAACTCCAGCTTTTTGAAGCTGTGCAGAGACAGTGGGTGTTTTGTAATACTGCACACAGACACACAAACACACACACTCTCCATAGGTGTAAAACCCACTCATTCCCCTAAACCCAAACCTCAGAGGAAACCTGTTGCAAACACATACACACACACATACAGGTAAAGCACAAAAAGATAAGATGAGTGTGTGAGCAGAGTGTGTGACCCGTATGAGCCGGAGTACTGCAGCGCTCTCTTCATCAGCGTGTGGTCCAGCAGCAGAGCATCTCCACCCCTCACAGTGATACTGGCCGACTGGAAGGGGAAAGTGTTTGGGTTTGGAGCTCCTCCGGCCAGAGAAATCAGAGATGGAGGCGAGCGCTGCTGGAGTTCCGCTGGGTTAGAAAAACAGCACAGAGATCAGACATGCATCATCTCTGACATCATAATGAAGAGTAATAATAATGAGCATCAGACTCACTCAGCAGGCGGATGGCGGAGGGTTTTCTGGCCGCGCTCACAGCTGTTAGAAAGCGAGCGTAATTCATGCTTCTGATGGAATGGAGACAGACAACAGGTCGTAAATAAATAGACAAGGTCAAGAAAATGGATTATTAAAGGTTTGATACAACATTTTACGGGGAGGATTATTATACATAACTACATAAATAAATAAAAGTAATAAATAAATAAACTAATTAAATAAATGAAACAAAAAAGAAATCTAAAACATAAAAAATTAAATATTGGACCCATTTACCATTACCCAAAAACACAAGAAATGTGATTCTAAATAATCAAATAAATAAATAAAGTACAAACATATATATATATATACACTACCTGACAAAAGTGTTGTCGCCTATCCAAGTTTTAGGAACACAAATAATAACTTGACTTCTAGTTGTTCATTTGGTATCAGAAGTGGCTTATATGAAAGGTAAAGGCCTCTAGATTACGCATATTTTACCAAAATAAAATATGATCATGCCTTGATTTTGATTTAATTAGGACAGTAAGGTCTGACTTTGCTTGGACAAAAGTCTTGTCACCTAACAGAAATATTGTACAGTATAGAATATAAAGTCATGGTGCAGTGGAAAAAGAATGAATATTGTGTATGACTCCCATGAGCTTGGAGGACTGCATCCATACATCTCTGCAATGACTCAAATCACTTATTAATAAAGTCATCTGGAATGGCAAAGAAAGCGTTCTTGCAGGACTCCCAGAGCTCATCAAGATTATTTGGATTCATCTTCAATGCCTCCTCCTTCATCTTACCCCAGACATGCTCAATAATGTTCATGTTTGGTGACTGGGCTGGCCAATCCTGGAGCACCTTGACCTTCTTTGCTTTCAGGACCTTTGATGTGGAGGCTGAAGTATGAGAAGGAGCTATCCTGCTGAAGAATTTGCCCTCTCCTGTGGTTTGTAATGTAATGGGCAGCACAAATGTCTTGATACCTCAGGCTGTTGATGTTGCCATCCACTCTGCAGATCTCTCACACGCCCCCATACTGAATGTAACCCCAAACCATGACTTTTTCCCTCATTAAACTTGACTGATTTCTGTGAGAATCTTGGGTCCATGTGGGTTCCAGTAGGTCTTCTGCAGTATTTGAGGATTCACCAGAAAAATCTGCCTTCTGTCACTTTTCCAAATGATCAACTAGAAGTCAAGTTATTATTTGTTGCTCTCAAACTGACTTTTGTCAGGTAGTGTATATATATATATATATATATGTATTACACATAAACTAGTAAAAGTACAATAATCGTTCAATCTATTAAAAAAACACATGAACATACATTTGCTTTTGATGCAATCTACACTTTTAATTAAATTAAACTGATCACTGATTTAGAACTGCATTCACATTCATTTAGAAAGTAAAAATAATAGTGCTGGGCAAAAATCAATCGCAATTTATAGCATATAAAAAAAACTTTTGTTTTGACATAATATATATATATGTGTGTGAATTATATATATTTATTATGTGTATGTGATAAAAATAAATGTTAAATGTGGCATGCATTTTAAATAAAAAACAAGCAGGAGTGACGAAATGTGCATCAAAAATAAAGAAAGATACAGAAACATTTTATGTGATGAATAAATCTCATTTACATCTTATTAAAATTCACAATATCTTAAAAACCTCTATTTTGAAATAGAAATGTGTAGTCTAAACATGTGAAGTCCTGAAAAAAGTGATTTATTAAATGCAATAAGTGACGAGTATACATCACTTTTGATGAAACATTATATGTTTTCAGTGTCCAAAGCTCATTAAAGGCTCACTGATATACAGAAGTAGGTTCAACATTATTAAATAAACTGCGAAAACATTACATTTAACCTGTTATTATAATATATAGAATATTTATAAAACGGTATATTAGAAATAGACAAAGCAACGTTATTTTATTGTGCAACATAAAGCACATAAGGAACAAAAATATAATAAATCAATAACTAAATAAACATATAAATAAATAGCTCTTTGTGTACTAAACTAAATTAATCCTGACACTTTTTTTTTTTTAATTAAAAACTAAATTAAGGTAATTTATTACATATAACATTATACAATATTATTGTTATTATTATATTAACATGTTAATTTCATCATCTTGAAAACATTTAATTAATATTCAATTATAAATGAGCGTAAAATATGTGTCCCTGCAGTGGCTCCTGCTGAAGTTCAGCTCAAGCTAAATAAATTCAACACGAGCGTGAAAATAAACCAACACAAACACAACAGAGACGACATTCATACGAGCAGATCACACTAATGAACTAAACAGCTTTGTACAACCTTGTAAAAACAGCGCATTAAATTACATGCATTTGCATACAACCACTTCTAAAGCACTTTACTGACCCGTAGCTTCCTTAACCGATGACCTTCTGCCGCAATGAACTCTGGGGCGTGTAGTTTTGCTTGAACGACAAATGTGATTGGCCCAGCCCTCACACGTGACACCGCCGTTTGCAGATTTCAAGTCTAAAAATAGATTAAAACGATTAATATGTTTATCCTATAGCATTTTTGCATAACATGTTTACATAAGGAGTTTGCATGTTCTCCCCGTGTTCGCGTGGGTTTCCTCCGGGTGCTCCGGTTTCCCCCTCAAGTCCAAAGACATGTGGTATAGGTGAATTGGGTAAGTTAAATTGTCCATAGTGTATGAGTGTGAATGAATGTGTATGGGTGTTTCCCAGTGATGGGTTGCAGCTGGAAGGGCATCCGCTGTGTAAAACATATGCTGGATAAGTTGGCGGTTCATTCCGCTGTGGCGACCCCAGATTAATAAAGGGACTAAGCCGAAAAGAAAATGAATGAATGAATGTTTACATAATTGTATATTTTCTGAGTGCAAAAGTGTATTTTATGTTTACAGAATTTGAATATTTTGAAAATTAATAATATATTTGCATGTTAATTGATGAATATGTATCACTGATCTATAATAGAGATTCTATATAACGTTAGATCCGTGCTATGTACCCTACTGTCATTTATTTATGCATTTATTTATCTATTTATTCTTTTTTCTCTTGTTTAATCCTTGTTGTTGTTAAAGCATGTGAAATGCGTTTGCTGTAGAATCAAACTGTACATTATTGTTCTGGCTAATAAAGCATTAAAAACTGTGATTTTAAAATAATTAAACTAAAAACTCAGCTGAAATAATTGAGCAGCGTTTACATAATATCAATTAGGCCTAATTAAGTGTAGTAAATAGCTATGCATAAATGTACAAACAATATTTAATAAATAAAAATACTACATTTCGAGGGGAAAATATAATATTATCTACAATATAATATTAATTTCGTATATAATTAATTGTGTAGAACTTTTCGTATATTTTATTTTACATTATATAATTATTTATGGCGACGCGGTGGCGCAGTGGGTAGCACGTTCGCCTCACAGCAAGAAGGTCGCTGGTTCGAGCCTCGGCTGGGTCAGTTGGCATTTCTGTGTGGAGTTTGCATGTTCTCCCCGTGTTGGCGTGGGTTTCCTCCGGGTGCTCCGGTTTCCCCCACAGTCCAAAGACATGCGCTATAGGTGAATTGGGTAAGCTAAAATTGTCAACATATGCTGGATAAGTTGGCGGTTCATTCCGCTGTGGCGACCCCAGATTAATAAAGGGACTAAGCCGAAAAGAAAATGAATGACTGAATAATTATTTATACCTGGCGCATGATTCTTTTTTCGTATTTGAGAAAACGGGAATATGCGAGGAAGAGAACTACTGATGTATTGGGTTAATCTAAAGGGTTGTAGTAAAAAGCATAGCACATGTACAGTCTTAAATGAATGTTGGGAATATAAAAAGAACGGAGTAAATAGTTTTGGGAGGAAATATAAGCAGTGGATCAGGGAATATAGCTTGGAGAATAAGGAAATTTGTCCCAATTTATCATTAAAAGGTGTGTCAATTTGGAATATTCCTGAACCGATAGTTGACATGAGATTGTTGGAGGACAGAGGAAAAGCAGAAGAGAGATATAGCAACAGCTACAATATTAGCATTTTTATGAGAGAAAATTTAGATTCTTTTACACAGATTTACACAGATGGGGCAAAAGATCCAGTTGAGCAAAAAGTAGGAGTAGGAGTATACGTGTCAAGATTTAACACCAAAAGAAGTTTAGGATTAAGTGACAAACTGTCAGTATACACATCAGAACTAACAGCTATAATTACAGGTTTGCAATGGGTGGAAAAAAATAAGCCAAATAGGACTGTAATTTGTTCAGATTCCGCATCTGCACTGATAAGTATAATATCTACAAAAACTGATAGAGAAGATTTAATAGTGGAAATATATACAATATTACATAGACTTAATGTAAAGGGGATAAATGTACATTTTTGTTGGGTACCGGCACATGTTGGGATAATAGGAAATGAAATGGCAGATAAATTGGCAAAAGAATCACTGAAGAAAAATCTCGTAGATATTAAAGTACCTTTGGGAAGGAATGAAATGAGATCAGTAATTAATAAGGAAATAACAAATATTTGGCAACAAAGATGGGAAAACAGCAACACAGGTAGATGGTATTATAATATTGTCAAAACTGTTGGGAGAAAGGAACAATTTCATGGGAGACACAGAAAGGAAGAAGTAATGATTTCAAGATTAACGCAGGATTAAATGCAACACTTGCAATAATGGGGAAGCATGGTAATGGTATGTGTGATGAGTGCAATGTGGCTGAAACAATACAACATGTACTTTTTGTCTGCAATAAATACAAGGAACAGCGTGATTCTGTTCAGTAATATTCCAAATAGGCCAGTGAATGTCATAGACCTTCTTGGGAAAGGCTTGAGAGATAGCCTTATATATAGGGCACTTTTAACATTTTTAGAGGATACAGGATTAGGGCATAGGATTTAGTGGGATTTTGATGATTCTGTCCACTTCGGGGTTGAGGAGCTCAGTGCGAAAGGTGGAGGAGCTGAACACGCAGCGCCAGCTTTGGTCTGAGAGCTAATGCTCTGAGGTGGATGGGTCACTCCCAGGTTTTTTTTTTTTTTTTTTTTCCCTCTTCTTTCTCTCTCCCCCCCCCCCCCAGCTAAACACATACACAGATCCATCACCCAAATGCATGAGAAGTACAGTAGGTGGCGGTATTACTCCCAAGGAGTGAACGGCCAATAAACGAAAAAGAAGAGAACTACATTACCCACAGTGCTTTGCAACGCGAAGCACATTTGTAAACACAATGCTAGCATGCTAGAGGCAGAAAATAAATGAACGATTTCTACGAGCGAATTGACTACATTTCTAGAGAACCAAAACTGATATTTCGTTTAATTATATAAGGTATTAATCTTTAGGAGGTTGAGCTTGTTAGAAGAACGCTTTAACGGAGAGTTAGCACAGGAATTAGCACGTCTGCGTAAATGTAATTAAGCAGTTGAAGGAGTTCATACGTTCACTATGAGCGTTGTGCTGATCAATTAAGTTGAAGATTCATTCACGTGTCCATGGGGAAGAGGAAAGACATGATTCATCCCAGATTTCTCGCAGGTAAATGTGTTTATTTAACTCTCTTTTACATTATTAGCGTTACGTTAAGGCAAGTTAATAGGGTTTTTAAAACATAATAACTTTTAGTTGTGACCATTCTTTCACAGTTGATTAATAAATACATTGAGACTTGATAACTTTTTTGTATTACAAGTTTTCCAAAATGGTATGCTTATGTACAGTTTCACTTTAAAATTCATAAAAAAATGGTTCAGAATAAAATATTTTATTTAGGTAAATTATGTATGAACAAATCCTTTTGTACAATAGAAGGATTATTTATACTATATATATATATATATATAGACATGAATAAAACTAATTTCCTAGTGATGGGTTGCAGCTGGAAGGGCATCCGCTGCGTAAAACATATGCTGGATAAGTTGGCGGTTCATCCCGCTGTGGCGACCCCAGATTAATAAAGGGACTAAGCCGAAAAGAAAATGAATGAATGAATAAAACTAAAGTTTGGTGTATGAAAGATCTGCTGAATAGAGATTTATGGCTCATTAAAGGAGAAAAAAAAACCCTCCTTTTGAGAAAACGATCTTTAAAATGATGTATTTTTATTAAAATCTACAGACACAAAATGATAAATGTCAAAGAGAACACCTAAAAGTCTACTTTAGATGTTTTCCTTCATAAGAGAGGGGGGAAAGCCCCAAAATCTCAAAACTGATATTTTCTTTCAAGATTTCCAGTCTTAAAAACATGAATTGACTTAAGTTGAGTTTGCTTTATTATCCACACTGTGGAAAATTGTCTTTGGCAACACGATACATCACCACATACAAATACACCACGGTAACATACAGTCAGTGTGTATTCACGGTTTCTAAAACACAGGATTAACATGAAGGTTAATACACGGATTATAATTATTTATATCGTATCATTTCTGATGATTTAAAGGGACAGTTCACCCAAATATTAAAATTTCTTCTTTACTTTTTATCTAAAATTGTATTAGTTTCTTCTGTTGAACACAAAACAAAAATATTCTGAAGAACGCTGGAAAAAAGCGGCCATTGACTTCCATAGTAGGAACAAAAATATAGATTTTGTTTCCCTCAGCATCCTTCAGTATATTTACATTTCAACAGAAGAAAGAAACTCAAACCAGTCTGAAACAAGTGAATGACGAGTAAATGCATTTTAATTTTTGGGTGAACTGCCCTTTTAAAGCTCATCTGTCTCACCTGTCTGTTGTGTCTCCTTCAGCAAGCGGGGATGATTATAACCTCCACAAGAAGAAACACAAAAAGCACAAGAAGCACAAGAAGAAGCACCACCGTGATGAAGGCCACGGTTTCTCGTCGGAGGCTCTGGAGTCGGACCTGCTGCTCCTCAAACCTCCTCAACTCAAACTCAAGATCAAACTCGGCGGACAGACGCTCGGCACCAAGAGGTCAGACATCCTGCAGTGACTTACAAGCAGCTTACAACCGCCTAGCATTGCCTTAGTAGTTATATGTAATTATCTATCTATGTAGTTATCTATGTATGTATGTAGTTATCTATTCAAGTCATCTGGTGAAATTGTATTTATCGCTAAATATATGGCAGAAAAACAAAATATCACACAATATTATTTTTTTCCAATGTCGCGCAGCCCTACATAAGAGCTTTAGTCATCCGAACAATGGTTTGCACTTTAGCTAGCCATAATTAGTGTTGTTCAAGTGTTTACTTAATGTGCGTGTGTGTGTGTGTGTGTGTGTGTGTGCAGTGTCCCCACTTTCACTGTGCTGCCGGACTCTCTGCACTCCGTGTCTCCTCTGAATGTGACCGTGGACAGTGATGATGAAGATGATGATGAAGACTCTGATGATGAAGTGCCGTCAGAGGGAGTTCCTATAGAGCAGTACAGAGCCTGGCTGGGTGAGGGACACGTCTGCATATAAATATAAACCATATCCACAAAAGTAGCTCACAACTGGCTGATTTAGGAGACAATCTGAAAAATGAGTCAGTAATAAATGAAGAACTCTTGAATGAACTACTTAAAGGCCGGTTCATACTTCTCCGTCGAGTGATCGGCGTGACCCACGGCGCATGCAGTGTGCGTTGCTGTGCATTTATACTTCTGCGTGCTTTTTGTGTTGCTCTGCAATGACACTTCCGAAACGCTAGCTGGCAGTAGGTGTTTATGTTCCTCTGTGTCGAGTTTCTTCGCTGGTGTTTTGTTTTTTCTGAACGCTACCTTAAAATGTACAAGTGGCTCAAACCCGCTCATTTTGAGGCGGGAACCGGCGGACGTGCAACAACTTTAATCATAAGGTAAACACAAAACAACAGTTTCCATCTGGACCTCCTTCATGGGACTCCACACTTGTAAACACTCGCTCCATCGGGCTCGCGCGGCTCTCAGTCCCGCCCACACTCGACAGCGCTACCAAGCTGACCAATCACAGAGCTTGCGCTACGCGTCACGACATGCAGTTACATTTTTTTGAGAGGTGCGCGTCAGCGTCGCCGACGGCCACAGCGAGGGCTATGCGACCACGCGTAGGCTGCGCTGGAGCATACGCGTGCATTTGACACAGAAGTATAAATCAGCCTTAAGAGTCAAGCTTTAAATGAGAAAATTATCGAAAAAAAATTTTTGGTCATTTTTGAGAGATGCTAACGGTCTAATCCGATTCAATGATCTATGCTAAGCTAAGCTAAAAGTGCACCGGCCAGACCTGAAGATGGCTGAATGGATTCAAAAATGGTAAAACTCAACAGTTTAACTCTATTTGAGCTGTAAAATGAGCCTACTTCCAAAGAAAGTGGAGTGTTTCTATAAGAAGAATCTCTAAATATTAGTGGTAAGTTTAAATGTTTTGTAAAAACAGGCGGTCTAGGCTGTGGGTGTAATATTGCCAAGTAGAATGCGATCCTGCCTGGATTAACATTGATGTTGTTCCTGGAACGTTATTCATGTTCGATGATGATGATTCGAAAATGTAATCTAATCCCTACCCCTAAACCCAACCATAACTGTAAATTATTCCCAAAATCAGAGGGGAATAATAGTTGGATAACAATCATGTAAAAGCACATAATCCTAACTTAAGTCTAAACTTAACATAAACTGTAAACGTATCCCTTAGTTCTGATTGGCTGATTTGAATGTTGATCCAGGAACATGTCCTACTTGGTGAAATCACACTTACCAGTATATGACTGTGTGTGAGTCGAGCTTTAAATGAGAAAATGATCAAAACTCTTTGGTCATTTTTGAGCGAGATGCTAACGGTCTAATCCGATTCAATGATCTATGCTAAGCTAAGCTAAAAGTGCTCCCGTCAGACCCAAAGATGGGCTATGTGAGCTGTAAAATGAGCCTACTTCCAAAAAAGTGGAGTGTTCCTATAAGAAGAAACTCTAAATCGTAGTGGTAAGCTGAAGTGTTTCATGAATACAGGCGGTCTGGGCTGTATGTACAATGCGACCCTGGATTAACATTGATGTTGTTCCTGGAACGTTATTTATGTTCGAAAATCTAATCTAATCAGTACCCCTAAACCCAACCCTAACTGTAAATTGTTCCCTAAATCAGAGGGGAATAATAGCTGGACAGCAGTCATGTAGAAGCACATAATCCTAACTGTAAAATAAACTGTAAACGTGTCCCTTAATTCTGATTGGCTGACTGGAGTGTTGTTCCAGGATCAACATAGATGTTGTCCTACTTTGTGAAATCACACTTACCAGTGTATGACTGTGTGTGAGTCGAGCTTGAAATGAGAAAATGATCAAAACTCTTTGGTCATTTTTGAGCGAGATGCTAACGGTCTAATCCGATTCAATGATCTATGCTAAGCTAAGCTAAAAGTGCTCCCGCCAGACCCAAAGATGGCTGAATGGATTCAAAAATGGTAAAACTCAACGGTTTAACCCTATTTGAGCTGTAAAATGAGCCTACTTCCAAAAAAAGTGGAGTGTTCCTATAAGAAGAAATTATAAATCTTAGTTGTGAGTTAAAATGTTCTGTGAATACAGGCGGTCTGGGCTGTGAACTGTGTGTGTGTTTGTGATACTCAGATGAGGACAGTAACCTGGAGCCATCTGGAGATCTGCCGGACATGGACACAGACTCTCTGCTGGGCCCGGTGGACGAGGAGGAGCAGTGGCTGGACGCGCTGGAGAAAGGAGAGCTGGACGATAACGGAGAGCTGAAGAAGGAGATCGACGAGTCCCTGCTCACCACCAGACAGGTCAGACACACAAAATAAGCATGGAGAAACTAAACATCCAAACTATCGGTGTTGAAAAAACAAACAAACATAAGGGCTGTGTCCAAAATCGCATACTTCTCTACTATTTAGTATGTGAGCCGAGTAGTATGTCTGAATTCATAGTGTTGTACGTATTGTGCCTTATTTGATTGAACAGTTTTGGATTGACTGACTGTGTTCTCCGTGTGAACAGAAAGCGATGTTACACAAGCAGCAGATCCAGCCGTTACTGGAGCTCCCCATGGGCTACAAAGAGAAAGAGCTGACAGCTGAGATGATGCAGAAACGAGAGGAACGAGCCCGAAAAAGACGTCTCCAGGCGGCCAAGAAAGCGGAGGAGAACAAGAACCAGACCATCGAGAGGCTGACCAAGACCAGCAAGGCCAAGATCAAGAGCCTGAAGGAGCGTCGGGGCCGGCAGACGCAGGTGCCGATGGTGCGCTACAGCAGCAGTGCTCAGGGGTCGTGTGTTTCGTACCCCTCCGGAATCCCCGTCCCGATGCCTGCAGCACCCCCCCGCGCCTCCATCTGCACCTCTGAGCTGCGGCGTAGCGGGATGCGCAAACCTGAAAAAGTACTGTTGCTCCAGGACCGGGACGCCGCTCTGCAGTCTGGAGTGCTACAAGAAAAACCTCGTCCTGCTGCAGGGAGTCGCTTAGAGAGTGTGTGTGTGTGTATTCACCCATAAATAAAATTAGACATGATTTACTCTAGAGCTTTGGGAAGGAACTCCTATACACCAATAGGATGCGTTGAGGGTGAGTAAATCATGGCCTAATGCTAATTTGTGGGTGAACTGACCCTTTAAATCTAAATATTTTGTGCAATTATGTTGAACAGGACAGAAAAAACAAAGACGATTAGTGAGAAATCATGGTGGAGATTTGTTTGTGCGCATTCACAATTCACCAAACACAAGCAGTGACTTTATGATCAGGTGCAGTTTGTTTAAATTAGTTAATGCATGCTGTTAAAGAGATAGTTCACCCATAAATGGAAATCCAATGTTAATTTACTCACCCTCAGGTGATTTAAAAGGATAAAATGAGCATTTACTTACTATTTACTTCCCCTTAAGTGGTTCTAAATCTTTATGAGTTTGTTTTTTACAGTTGAACACAAAGGAAGATAGTTTGAGGAATGTTGGAAACCTGTAACCATTGACTTCCATAGTAGGAAAAAAAATACAATGGAAGTCAATATGTTACCAGTTTCCAACATTCTTAAAAATATCTTCTTTTGAGATATCTGCTGTTAAAAACTAGTCTAGATCGCCGTCTGCTGTTCAAAACTAGCCTAGAGCGCCGTCTGCTGTTAAAAACT
>CAIGQV010000818.1:32855768-32872797 GCA_903798115.1 Danio jaintianensis | reverse complement strand
AAACACAGACACACACACATGCACACAAACATTAGAACACAAACACATTAGCCTACACATACATTACTACACATACATGCCATGCGCATAAACACACATTAACACACATACACATATACACAAAGACATACATGCATGCACGCACGCACACATTAAACACACATGTGCAAAGGCGCACACAAACACACACACACACAGTAGCGCAGTAATGGAGTGCGTGAGAGTGTTTGACTCACTGCAGGACGTTCTGCATCTCCTCCGTCTCTTGCTCGCTCAGACTCTTTCTCAGAGAGCCCAGATAAAACGGGTTCGGGTGCTTTAACCTGGGCATCTGCCACAACCCAAAACAAATCGCAATTACAATTAAATCTGCAACGTACACCAAAACAATGAAGTTATTACAAATAATTAAGTTAAAACAAATAAGTTATTGACTATTTACGTTTTTTTTATATACAAGTTAATTTTTTTTTTTTTATCACTATTATAAATGAATTATTTTATCATTTTGAGATGGAAATATAGAGTCTGACTGCTTCAATACTAGTGAAACAGCAAGTCATGAACAATAAACAACATCAGAAAAACACCTTGAGAAACCCAGCGCTGCTAAACAGCACTTATAACGATATATAATCAATATATATAGTCAATAATAATATTATAAAGATAATAAGAGATGATAATAAAGATAGTAATATTTAAATATGAAATATTATATATAATATTAAGAAATAAAATAATAATACATCAAAATGATCAGCATTGTCATAAGTTATTGACTATTTACGTGGTATTTCTTTTTATTTTTCCATATCGTAAATGTATTATATTATCCTTTTGATATAGAGTCTGATCGCTTTAATATTAGGGAAACAGCAAGTCATAAACAATAAACAACATCAGAAATACACCTTGAGAAACCCAGCGCTGCCCAAGCTGCCGTCGGACCCTCCGGACCCCAGCGAGTCTCTGCGGGCTCCACTAGAGGGCGTCCCGTCAGTGTTACCCTCACTGCCGCTGTCAGACTGACTCCTCTGCGGACTTGCTCTGCGTCCTCTTATACCGGCTGGCCCCGCCTCCCCGAACAAACTCCGCCCTACTCCGCCTGGCGACGGGGGTTTAATGGCTGCCGTCAGCCTATTGAGGATCGGGGAGCTGCCGATTGTGTCCTGCTGGCTCCGCCCACCAGCAGGCAGGAACCAATCAGCGCAGGAGAGGCAGGGAGTGGGCGGAGCCGAGAGTCGCTCCTCAATGCCGGCATCCAGACTCTCCAGCTGAAGCAGCGTGGCTTTCACCTGATCCACATACACACAGTCTGGAGCGGGATGTCCTGCAGCGGAGGAGGCACAGCCGCCCGCCTCCAGCAGCACACACTGCATGAAGTGCCTCTGCAAACATGCAAACCAGTGGAAACAATAGGTATAACACGATACATACAGTATTATTTCACAAAGTAAACAGTAAAAATTACACATTTTACCTAACTACCAACAATCAAGAATGCAGGATTATATGGTGTCATAGCTTTGCCATCAAAAATGTCATTATAATGGCAGCAAATGGGGCAAAAACAGCCACCAACACAACGAATGGGTAGTCAATCTGCCCAGACTGTATGGTTGAGTTTTTGAAAACATTTTCCAAAATATGTGTCAAAATAAGATTCATCACCAAAAATCATCCCATTTGCTGGAACACAGAGACAGTCGTGGCCAATTTAAGACTCAAAATCACCCCAGAGTGGAATCTCCAACAGCACACAAGGGTTAAAGAGGAAGTAGTATGTCTAAAACTAGCATACTCTTCTGTTACACACTCAAAAGTACATACATTTTCTTCTTCTTCAAAAAACAAACAAACAGTATATAGTATAATTCGCAGTATACAGCTCAGGAATCTACGTCATGGCGAGTTGCGGTCGGTCATGTTTGTGGACAAACGCAGGAGTGCACAGTGTAAACAAGTGGAAATCCCAACAGAAAACAACGACCATTTTATAGTACTATCTTTTGAAAAACCACACAGAATGAAATGGAGTAATGTGTATATACCTTTATAAATGCTCTTTATGTGTCTGAGAATCCGATAATATGCATTTCATAACATTTTGTCTCCAACGGTGGAGTGTAACTGGAGAAGCCTGAACGCGGACGCAGAGGGAGCGGATCAAAATAACGAACAAGTTTATCCGTAACTGACAGGGCATCGATGAGCTGCCGCAAGAAAACATTTCCTTATATGATTTTCTGCATTACCTGTAGTATGAGCGCTTACGGTTTATTGTTGATGAGTGTATATATGATACAATAAATCAATAGAGATCAATGGGATCCAGGCTCCCTTGCCCTAAACACCCAGAATGCTTTGCGCTGTTATGACACATTCGCATTCTCTATAGGACAGCACTCTCTCACCAGGCCCACTATGAGCAGGAAGTGTCGAGCGTGCGGCTGGCAGTATCCTTGATGTGCAGTGCTGTTTTTGGTCTCTCTGCGCTGAGGAAACACCTCTCTCCACACTACCAGCTGAGCCACGCGCTGCTCCGACGCTAGCGGCAGCAGACAGTAGTGCTGACAGTACAGACACACATCCAGAAGATCCTCTTTTGGCAGGTGGTTCGCGATCAGATATCCCTGAAACACAGACCTCAGTCTCAGAGAGCACGGACAAATCAGACAGATTTATATAATCTAGTTCCACAGTAGGGTTGAAGTCAGAATTATTAGCCCCCCTGTATTTTTTCCCCCCAATTTCTGTTTAACGGAAAAGAAGATTTTTTTTTCAACACATTTCTAAACATAATAGTGTTAATAGCTAATTTCTAATAACTGCAAAATGTTCTACACCAGCATGTGATGCATAATAATAATATACAAGAGGTTCAACACTCACCTTATAAAACAGACAGGAGCCCAGAATGACATACAGACGCCTCATGCCGTAGAAATCCTCCGACTTGACCAATAACAGAACACACAGACAGGGTTACTTTAGCATCACTGACATATTACAGATTTAAAAACATGCTGAATTAGCTTTTATATCAATTTATTTTTATTTCATATTAATTTATTTTGACTTCTAGTGTTGCGTTTTTATTCTCTCTAATGCTAATGTTGTTTTTATAACACTTTAATTCATGGTTTTTTGTTATTTTAAAATTGCAAATAGGATTTTTTTAAACATTACATTGATTTAGTTACTTAAGTTTACATATTATAGTTTATGTATCTGATTGGGCAGTTAAATCTTTTTAACTTGGGGCATCACCATACTGGTAGATCTGTCTCTGTGGGATAGCAGCGTAATTAACATAAGTGAGATCCGATAACAGATAACTGGTGGTGGGGGGTGGGGGCATCTGGCATCTGGTTGAGATCGACCTTTTATTATGTTTGGCTAGCTAAAGCAATTTACTCCCGGGAGGGGGTTAAAATCAGGGGCCGTGCGATTTACTTGAAGTTGAAATTGGGGGGCACGTAATTAGAGCTGTAAAGCTTAACTTTTCGATTTAGGTGAAAAATCGAATCTGTTGGAGACGTCCAATAGATAAATAGGTACCGAAAAAGTCCACAGAGGGGGGGTGATCACCAGAATGGGGAAGTCCCAGAGTAAAATGAGAAAATATGATACACCTGTGTTTTGGAATATGGAAAAACTGTTTGTCTTCACGCTGTTTTCATCTGTTTTTATATTATTTGTTTTTATTTTCTTATACTGGTCTCTTTTATTCCTGTTTGTGTTAAGCACTTTGAATTGCCACTCTGTATGAAATGTGCTATATAAATAAACTTGCCTTGCCTATTTACAGTTTTAGTAATTTTTTGCTGTTTTTGTTCTTTCTAATGCAAATGTTGTTTTTATAATACTTTATTTCTTAGTTATTTCAAAACAGTGAATGAAAACATTAATTCATTCATTTTCTTTTCGGCTTAGTCCCTTTATTAATCTGGGGTGATCTGTAGGGGAAGTCCGGAGCACCCGGAGGAAACCCACGCAATCACGGGGAGAACATGCAAACTCCACACAGAAATGCCAACTGACCCAGCCGAGGCTCAAACCAGCGACCTTCTTGCTGTGAGCCGATCGTGCTACCCACTGCGCCACCGTGAAGCCTTGATTTGTAATCTTTTTTGTATTATTTAACATTAGCATATTAATGAATTAGAATTTAGAAATAATGTCATTTTAATTTGTTTAATATTTAGTGTGTGCTTCTTACAGTTTTATAAAAATTTTATTTTGCTTTTGTTTTTCCATTATTTATGGCCTGTTTTATATAATTATAATCAAATAAAAACCTAATCATGTAGAGCATTCCTTTATCTCTTTTTAGTAGAAGAATAGACTGGTCAGACTATCAAATGTTTTAATATTATGTGATTGAAAATCAGGGTTATTCCACCAAATACTGATTTCTTAACATTGTTATTGTCCTGTCTAAAAATTAACAGTTATTTTAGTATGTACATTTACACCAGTTAGTTGATAAATGTAATGCAAAGCTGAACTTTCAGCATCCTCACTCTAGACATCACAAACCTTAAAAAAAAAATCAAATCAACATTTTTCCATAAACTAGTCAGTTATCTGAACACAAAAACTCATCTCACCATGTCCCCAAAATCTGACGACTCAAAGTCTGACAGGACAGTGTCCACCTCGACCTGCAGAAACAGTCAAAACACAAAAACCTAAGTGTCACTTATTACACATTACAGCACATGTGAGCGAGTAAAAGCCCAGATACACTTCAAACTAAGTTCATTTTCGTTCTTCGTTTGAGGACAAAAAGATGTTTGAAAAGGCTGAGTGAAGGTACACTGTTTCCGAAACCTGCAGTGGGTGGGTTGTAAAGTAGCAATTGTCAGGGGTGTTGTAATGGGGGGGGAGGGCAGGGAAGCGTGACTGAGTGCATATGGCCCTGGCATGTAAGGAGTCCTGTAATATTATTGTTGTGATGGTGTGTGATACTGTAAGGGGGCCCAACCTCTTCCTAATCAACCCCCCCCCCCCCCCCCCCCCCCCCCCCCCCCCTCCTCCCCCTGCTCTTCAGATTTAATATAGCAGAGCTGGTGCAGATATATCCGCACCTGTACTATCACTCGCAGAGAGATTTTCAAGACACAACGGACACGAAAAGTTTGCTTTGGTGAGCTGTTTTGAACTGCTGAAACAAACGAAAACAAATTCCTCGTATGTGTAAACATACCTGGCAATAAAGCTCTTTCTGATTCTGATTCTGAAAACAAACTGAAAATGAACTTCGTTTTGGCCGGTTTTGTCCAAACCTTTGTAATTTCAGTTCTTTTTTTATTTTGTTTAATGTATACAGGGGCCTTAAATGATGCTTGGTTGACATAATAGAAAATTTTATTTGTGTGAAACAGTTTGTGTGTGTGTTTTCAACCCTATTGTGACATAGTTACGGCCAGACAGAATCTGCTGACATTTTTGCTATTTTTTGCTAATAAAAATCTGCGGATTTATGCAGAATGATTTTGGATTTTGTAAATCACATAAACAGCGCTTCAAAAGATGCAAGCATAGCAATCAAATACCTCTGTCAAGCACATGTTTACATTGAAAAACAATAAAAAAGTAGTGCGTTAGAGAGGAAAAATGCATTCTGTGTGAACATCCTAATTGTGCCGTTTTGGTGACTGTCGCTTTAAATTCAAACGAGTTTGTGATCCACGCCTCTTTTAAAAACAAGGCGGAGCTACACATACCTATGCATCAGAAAAGCAACAGATTCAAAACAGGACTAACGTTATCTGTGTGAAAAAACTGAAAATGTGTGTCTCAGAATGCGTCAGTCTATGGAGACTCCTGTCGCTGTTCATTTGTGCTTGATCTAAAACTCCACATTCATAATCCTCTTAGTCTCTGACATTATCTTCAGCGGCTCAAAACTCTAATGGCGGATGGCTGCTTCTCACTCAGGGCTGTTCATGCTAATGAGTGAGAGATGGTCACTAATGGGCGGGGCTTTCCCCCTCTTTTTTTTTATTTGCTTGTTTATTTAACAGGGACAATACACTTGACATTGTTATACAAAGATAACCGATGTTGCGTATATAGGGCATATAGCATAAAGCTAATTTGCAGCCCTCGTCCCTGGTTAGGCTTTACATTAAAAAATTAAGAAATAAACAAAAAAAAAACACAATACAACAAACATGTACAGTATATACAGAGCCACAAACATAAAATGCAAGTCAATCTGCATACTAAAGAGAAATGTAAACCTGACCAACCTGAAAGAATAATACTTAATGTTCACATTGCTGTAAGGATATCAACCATTCTTTCAGCTTTACAGAAAAAACTGGGAGTTCTGATTGTAATTTTAAATCAACAAGCATGGCATTCCATAGATGTGAGCCTTTCACTGAAAAGGATGACTGACCCATAGTGGTTCTGCATCTGCGGATTCTACAATTCCCATTTACTGCTCTGATGACAAAGTGAGAATGTCAGTCAAAGTGTTTCTGCAGACTGTTTTTATCAAGTCTGATTATAAACAAATAGAATTAATACATTTTCAGATCCTTTACTTCAGATCCATTAAACATTCCACTGAACCAAAATAATCTACAGTGCTTCAAAATCATAGAACAGGAAGAGCTAGATAAACTTATAAATGCTTCTAAACCAGCTACATGTATGTTAGACCCAATTCCAACTAAATTACTGAAAGAATTGCTACCTGTAATAGGAGAACCTCTTCTTAACCTCATCAACTCTTCTCTATCTTTAGGCCATGTTCCAAATCCTTTCAAGCAAGCTGTTATTAAGCCTATTATTAAGAAACCACAACTGGACCCCAGCAACTTAGCTAATTATAGGCCTATTTCAAATCTTCCATTTATGTCTAAAATACTAGAAAAAGTTGTTTCTGCCCAATTATGCTCCTTTCTGCAGATGAACAATGTTTTTGAAGTGTTTCAGTCAGGTTTCAGGCCTCATCACAGTACAGAAACCGCATTAGTGAAAATAACCAACGATTTACTCTTAGCTGCTGACCAAGGGTGCATCTCATTATTAGTTTTACTTGATCTCAGTGCTGCATTTGACACCATCGACCACAATATCCTCATAGACCGCTTAAATTCTACAGGCGTCCAGGGACAGGCTCTACAATGGTTTAAGTCATACTTAACTGACCGTTACCAGTTTGTGAATATAAATGGACAGCTTTCTCAGGTCAGGCCAGTACAGTATGGGGTGCCTCAAGGATCAGTTTTAGGCCCTTTGCTGTTCGCAATATACATGCTACCCCTGGGAGACATTATAAGAAGACACGGGATCAGCTTTCACTGCTATGCAGATGATACTCAATTATATATTTCAACAAAACCTGATGAGACGTCTAAACTGTCTAAGCTAACTGAATGTATTAAAGATGTTAAAGACTGGATGACCAACAATTTCCTTCTCTTAAATTCTGACAAAACAGAATTATTACTTATTGGGCCTAAATCCTGTACACAGCAGATCTCACAACTCGACCTGCAATTAGAGGGACACAAAGTTAGCTTTAGCTCTACTGTAAAAGATCTGGGTGTTATACTAGACAGCAATTCAACTTTTGAAAATCATATCTCCCATGTCACAAAAACAGCCTTCTTTCATCTGAGAAATATCGCTAAGTTACGAAGTATGCTATCCATCTCAGATGCAGAAAAACTAGTTCATGCTTTCATGACTTCTAGGCTGGATTACTGTAATGCTCTGTTCGCTGGTTGCCCAGCATCCTCTATTAATAAACTTCAGCTAGTACAAAATGCAGCTGCCAGAGTTCTTACCAGGTCTAGAAAATATGATCATATCACCCCAATTTTATCCTCCTTACACTGGCTGCCTGTTAAGTTCCGTATTGATTATAAAATATTGCTTCTTACCTATAAAGCTTTAAATAATCTAGCTCCTGTTTATCTAACCAACCTTCTGTCTCGCTACAATCCAACCCGCTCTTTAAGATCTCAAAACTCAGGGCTGCTGGTAGTACCTAGAATAGCAAAGTCGAGTAAAGGTGGTCGAGCCTTCCCATTTATGGCTCCTAAACTCTGGAATAGCCTTCCTGATAATGTGCGAGGCTCAGACACACTCTCTCAGTTCAAAACTAGATTAAAGACCTATCTTTTTAGTAAAGCATAAAGCATGAACAGCAGCTACGCTAATTATTTTCTTTATTCTCTATTTCCACCTGGGGATACTCATTCCGAGGTCCCTAGAGACTATGCAGCGCCATTGATGCGATCCAAGACCTGTGAAGAGATGATCCCAAGGTATTAATAATCCTGGACCAGGTCGTATCCTGAGCTGATGCTGTGGTCGTCATGGAGTGCATGAGACTGATTCCTGAATGACCACCGTGGCGTGAAGTCCCCACATTGATCCTGCGGGCCAACTTGACCGCCTGCCGGTGCCCTACTCACATCTGCAGCTTCTCCACGATGGACGTCTAGCTTCTTCAGCCTCCAGCGCCTAGACTGCAGCTCTGAACAGGAAGTTTGGCCAGATGAAATATGGTCGTGCCTAACAGAGCCTAGTTTCTGTCGAGGTTTTTTTTTTTCACTTCGTCAATTGGTGAAGTTTTTTTTCCTCGCCACTGTCGCCACTGGCTTGCTCGGATCGGGACTTGTGGAGCTGTGCTTCGGTGGATTTGCTCTAGTGTTTGAACTTTCAGCAGTGAAATTTAAACCACACTGAACTAAACTAAACTGAACTTCAACTCTGAAATCTGGACTTCACTAGAACTATGTTAAGCTGCTTTGACACAATCTACATTGTGAAAAGCGCTACATAAATAATCATGACTTGAATTGAATTAAATTTTGACCATTGGAAGCTGATTATATTCACACACTGCTGAGACACAACTGTGTTTAAACCCCTTATAAAAGTGATATTTGTATAATAGCTAATACTAGTCATAAAAGAGACCTACCTTTATGTCTGGGGGTAAGGTGAGCCAGCGGACCGCTGGGAGTCCGTCTAAAAACAGCGACCCTGACAGGTCTGGTGTCCTGGTGCTGTGGATCAGGCGTGAGGGCTGGATGAGCTGCTGAAAGAAGAGGCAGAAGAAATGATCCAGACGAGGAGCGTTTTCCACATCGCTGAAACCTCTGGAGAGAAACAGAGATCACAAACACTCATCATTCGCCGTCCATACGCACACAAACACAGACACACACGCACGCACACACACATATATACACATATACATATATATACACATATACACAGCTGTCTGGTATTATACAGTTGAAGTCAAAATTATTCGCCCTGCTATGAATTTTTCAAATATTTCCCAAATGATGTTTAACAGAGCAAAGAATTTTTCACAGTATTTCGTATAATATTTTTTCTTCTGGAGAAAGTCTTATTTGTTTTATTTCGGCTAGAATAAAAGCAGTTTTAAATTTCTTAAAACCATTTTAAGTTCAATATTATTAAATCCCTTAAGCAATGTTTTGTTTGATTGTCTACAGAACAAACCACTGTTATACAATGACTTGCCTAATGAACCTAGTTAAGCCTTTAAATGTCACTTTAAGCTGAATACTAGCATCTTGAAAAATATCTAGTCAAATATGATGTGCTGTCATCATGGCAAAGTATTATGTTTGAAATGCATTGAAAAAATCTTTCTGTTCAACAGAAATTGGGGAAAAGTATACAGGGGGCTAATAATTCAGGAGGGCTAATAATTCTGACAACAACTGTATATATATTTACAGACACATGTATACCTGTCTAGAGAGCCGTACATGACTTTTAGTGTTCTCACGACTCCCTCAATCACAGTCTGGAGATAGAGCAGAGGAACCCTGTGGACACAACACACACACTACACTGACAACTAAATCAACACACTTCAATGATTTTGATACATTTAGTAGAGTAAAAACTGACAGAATATATAAACAAAAGCTAAGATATTGAAAAATATAATAATAATATTTATTATTAATAATAGCTATTTAAATTATTACATTTTAGTTTATTGAAATTTTCACCTTTTTATTTCTCAGATTTATTCTCTAAATTATTAATAATGATAATAAAAAAATATAATTTTTTTTTTTAAATAAATAAAATTAAAAAGTAACATTTTAAATATTCATTCATTCATTTTCTTTTCGGCTTAGTCCCTTTATTAATCTGGGGTCGCCACAGCGGAATGAACCGCCAACTTATCCAGCATATGTTTTACACAGCAGATGCCCTTCCAGCTGCAACCCATCACTGGGAAACACCCATACACTCTCATTCACACACATACACTACAGCCAATTTAGCCTACCCAATTCACCTATACCACATGTCTTTGGACTGTGGGGGAAACCGGAGCACCCGGAGGAAACCCACGTGATCACGGGGAGAACATGCAAACTCCACACAGAAATGGCAACTGACCCAGCCAAGGCTCAAACCAGCGACCTTCTTGCTGTGAGGCGACAGCGTTACCCACTGCGCCACCGCGTCTCCCCATTTTAAATATATAAACAATAATTACAAATACAATCAGGTACAAATTAAATTAAATTAAAAAAAATTCTTAGCAAATCAATCAAGTGAGAGTTTATGTGTTTTTGAAATACATTCTGGAACTTTCTAAGAGGTAAATGTTTGTGTATGCAGACGGGACAAGGTTTTGCTTCAGTTTTCAGAGCTGGACTGATTATAATGATGGTTATTATAGTTATTATCTAGATTACGGTTGTAGAGATGAGATTGACCTGCTGGCCGGAACAGCGATGATCAGCAGATTGGACTCTTCCTTCCAGTAGCCCACATGAACCAACTGCTGCTGGAGCCACAGAGAGGAGCTGAGGGAAAAACAGACATCATTTACACCATTAATACCACTGTAAAACTACAACAGGGCAAAGAGAGGAGATGCTCAGACTGACTGGACACAAATCAGAACTATATAATATACCTTTAACTATATAAAGGTAAAAGGTAAAAAAAAGGTAAAAAAAAAAAAAAAAAAAAACGATTCCGATTCCGAAACCGATTCCGATAATATCTAGAAAAATAAGCAGAAATTGTACTGTCAGTTTATTACAATGTTTCTGTAGCGTAATATTAAACACCAACCCAGACAATATAGCACTTTAAACTATTAAACATGTTCATAAAAGTCACTTTTTTAAAGTTAAAAGTTGTTCAAAGACAGATCAAGGTCCCATATTGCACTTCAAGCAGAAATAAATGGCGAAAAATAAAAACATGAAACAAATATGAAAAACTGCTAATTTACAGATATTTTTATTACAGTGTACACATTATGAAATCACAATTATAGAAATAAAATGACTTTTGTTTTGCTAAGTCTCCTAAAGGCTGACTGTTTCCCCATAATGTTATAACAGAAGATCATTCCAATTGTTTACATTTGATTTATTCAATTAATTAATTAATTTTATTTTTTATTTGTAGATCTATGAAATGTTGTCCGCCGTACAAAGTCTGATGCCATTTGGACAACAAGAGTTCATATGAAAGAATTAAAAGAAAAAAAATCAAAGACAAGGGCGTAGAATTGGCCGTGTCCCCACCAATTACTGAAATGTCCCCACCCATATTTTAACTGCCTTCAAAACAAAATAATGCTCTGTCAACCCATAGCAAGATAAAAGTGCTGCAATAATATTAATATTACAATAATATTAAACAAGGCTGTGCAATTAATTGAAATTCAGTTTTGATTTCGGACTCCATGATTCTGAAAAACAATAATCGGGTTAAAAATTGTTAAATTGCGTCACACGCCTCTCTAAATTTCTCTACATTCATACTTCCTCAAAGCCAAATTGCAATAAAACTGCATGTAAATTGATTTTGCATTAATTCATTAATTAATGCAAAATTCATTAATTCATTCATTTTCTTTTCGGCTTAGTCCCTTTATTAATCTGGGGTCGCCACAGCGGAATGAACCACCAACTTATCCAGCATATGTTTAATGCAGCGGATGCCCTTCCAGCCACAACCCATCACTGGGAAACATCCATACACACTCATTCACACTCATACACTACGGACAATTTAGCTTACCCAATTCACCCATTGTCTTTGGACTTGTGGGGGAAACCGGAGCACCCGGAGGAAACCCACGCCAACACGGGGAGAACATGCAAACTCCACACAGAAATACCAACTGACCCAGCCGAGGCTCGAACCAGCGACCTTCTTGCTGTGAGGCGATTGTGCTACCCACTGCGTCACCGTGAGGCCTGCTTCATTAATTGTTATTTGTATTATTAAGTGTTTAAAGTCTTTATTCACGTTTTTAAAAGCACCAAACAGAAATTGTATTTAATGCATGCGCTCTAGGGTTGTATGTCGCCACCAATGTCAAGGGCAAATCTACGCCCTTGATCAAATATCATATGTAGGTCAAAAAGCCCCCAGAGGACCAAAATAGGATTTAAAACACATAAATAAAACTCCTGAATGCTGAAGTGAGAGTTGTGTGTGACCTGACGATCTGTCCGCCGGTGACGTTCTCCAACATGTCACAGAGCGTCAGGAAAATCCCTCTCACTGCTTTGAGCTGAGCTGAAGCTTCAGACTGAGGATACTGGTACACAATCTCCTGCTTTAGAGAGAAAACACACGTCACTTTCACAGCTTACACACCAACTCCAGCTTATCTTACGGTATATATGCACCTACATTCAGTCATTTAGCAGAAGCAATGCGACTTACAATTGAGGAGGCATTCAGCGATTCAACAAGAAGAGGCAATACACACAAGTATTGTTGTGTATGCTGATTATACAAAGCAACTGTTAGTGCTCAGAGAATTAATTATTATTATTATTATTATTATTGCTAGATTAAGGAGGGGGAGAGTTTTTTATTGACCATTTTGAGGGATGTAAACAAAAACAATGGCCCCAACTTATTTCCTGTTTTACATTTTTAATTTCTATAGCTTCTGAGAATCCAAAAAGAGCCACATATTGATAAATAATGTTATGATAGGTGTTTGAACATTTAAGTTATGATTGAATTGCCTCTTGTTACAGTTATGAAACAGTTTGATAACAAGCAGGAAATATTCATGGGCCAATGAGATGACCACATTGAAATGGTCTATAGAGAGAGAAGAAGGTTTCTAAAGGTGGTTTGTCAGGCCCACTCACCTATGTGAAGCCATCGACTGTAAAATATATGGACGTAGTATCCGTGACGTCACCCATAGGTTTCTGAAGAACACAAAAGAAGCTACAAGTAGGCGTGGCCAACCGGCGACATTTTGTTCGCGCGTCATCGCACCGACCGGGGGATACCAAACAAGGGCAGAGCTACAGACGCCTGCTAGCATTTTGCTTAGACGGGCCTTTTTTTGGGAGAAACGCTTAATACTTCATTACCTGCGACTCGTTTGTGTTCTGACCACATGTGCTTGGTTGTACACTATATCAATAAAGTGTTTAGTCTTTTAAAAACACTGTTGTAATACATTGAGCCACTAAGCATTGTTCTTATGACGTTTTTCTACAGGAGGAAAACGCCTTCCAAATACTTCAAATATAGTCTGTGTTAGTAAATACAAGGCTATTGATGAAATCCAGGCATAACACTGTATGACAACGCTTCAGATGACTGTTCTAGAGCCTACAGCTAATCAATCTGTCAGATTCTGGAGTGCTTTACAGTTCTAAAGAAAAATATAAATGATAAATTATCTTAAATAAAACAAATACATTTATAGATATGGTATACAAGTATATAATTTCACTCACCTGGGAAATAGAGGCCAATTGAATGGTTTGTGAGCACAATTAAGTGCACACAGCATGCCATATTATATGATAATTGTGAAAAATAATCCCAAAAGGCAATTGACTGTGTAAAGCCACATAAAACAACACAAAAATACGATGTATATGCCGAGTTCAGCGGGTAATCAGCCGGAATCAGCTGAGGTGACGTGACGGTGAGCAGCGAGACCTAGCTGTCACTCAAGTGGCCACGCCCTTAATTATGCAGACTTAATATAACTTAATATAAATGAAACAGATGAGTTATAAAAATATTCACCCCCCTCACAGTTGATATGAAGGGTAATATTAGCTATATGCACCAAAACCATCTTTTGTAGCAGGCTGTAAACATGTTTTTATCAGCTGTAAAATTGGCCAATTTACCATTGCAGTCAGAGAACATCTGGACTTCCTGGAGCCAGCCCCCAAAGGCCAGTCGATGAATTGCAGTTTCAGTTACTTCCGTATTGGTTTCACGAGGGAGAGCGGGAGGTTGCCGCTTGTGTGAAGCTCACTTCATAAATGCACAATGTTTTGCTTTTTTATAGATGTTGGGAAAAATGTTTTTTTTATTATTACTTTTGTCTCTCCTTTATCTTACGTTTATCATAATATAACTGTGTAATGAACTAATCAAACTTCTTTTCTGGTGTGATATACACTAACCGAGCACTTTATTAGGTACACCTGTTTAACTGCTCGTTAACGCAAATTTCTAATCAGCCAATCACATGGCAGCAACTCAATGCATTTACGCATGTAGACATGGTCAAGACCATTTGCTGCAGTTCAAACCCAGCATCAGAATGGGGAAGAAAGGTGATTTAAGAGACTTTGAACGTGGCATGGTTGTTGGTGCCAGATGAGCTGGTCTGAGTATTTCAGAAACTGCTGATCTACTAGGATTTTCACGCACAACCATCTCTAGGGTTTACAGAGAATGGACTGAAAAAGAGAAAATATCCAGTGAGCGGCAGTTCTGTGGGCGCAAATGCCTTGTTGATGCCAGAGGTCAGAGGAGAATGGCCAGACTGGTTGGAGCTGATAGAAAGACAACAGTAACTCAAATAACCACTCGTTACAACCGAGGTATGCAGAAGAGCATCTCTGAACACACAACACGTCCAACCTTGAGGCGGATGGGCTACAGCAGCAGAAGACCACACCGGGTTCCACTCCTGTCAGCTAAGAACAGGAAACTGAGGCTACAATTTGCACAGGCTCACCAACATTGGACAATAGAAGATTGGAAAATGTGTATTTACAACACAATTAAGTTAAAATTTATTAAGTATTTACAGTACAAAACTACGAATTATTGTTTTTGCGGCGTGTGACTGAAACAAGAGGTATGACATACTTCAATCCTACTGTAAATTTCTGATTGTAAAATGTCACAAATGCTGGTTATTGTTAACAGTCTGATAAATCATGAAATTAAAATCCTTAAATCTTTAGTGCACGTTATTCCAGCTTTCTCTTTATATTTTCCTTCTCCTCCTGTAAATACAACTACAAAAAAATGGACAACAGAAAACACAAAGACTTTAAATTACGAGTCTCTTACAGCTCATGGGTTTGCCAAAAACCGCGTACTGGCCTGAGGCTGAATGAATGAGCATTATAATCCTGCAAAACCACATCAGTGTGAGACAGTCTGAGGTCTGAACGGATGAACGGAGCCACGGTTTTTGTCATTTTGATTAGTATGCAGAGCAGGAACATTTAAACGCTTTCCTTTCAGACCGAAAAAAAACCTTCATAGTTGATTTTCAATTACTGTCCTTTTTCTTTGCAAAGCTGCTTTGACAGTTTACACTCTATACAGCAATATAGAAATAAAAGTGAACTGTATTTGAGTGTTCTAGTGTTATGCATGTGACATTTGCAGTAAAACACCCCGCTATTTTACAGAAAATGTAAAAGATGTTAAGATTATATTGAAACATCTGTTTACATTTTGCTAAACAGCTAACCACAGAGATCAGAAAAATATCAATCTGTATTCGTTCATTCATTTTTCTTCAGCTTAGTCCTATATTTATCAGAGGTCGCCACAGCGGAATGTACCACCAACTATTCCAGCATATGTTTTACACAGCGGATGCCCTTCCAGTCGCAACCCAGTACTGGAAAACACCCATACACACTCACATTCACACACACACTCTCATACACTACGGCCAATTTAGCTTATTCAATTCATCTGTAGCGCATGTGTTTGGACTGTGAGGGAAACCGGAGCACCCGGAGGAAACCCACGCCAACACAGGGAGAACATGCAAACTCCACACAGAAATGCCAACTGACCCAGCTGGGACTCGAACCAGCGACCTTCTTGCTGTGAGGCAACAGTGCTAACCACTGAGCCACCGTGCCACCCTATTTAATAAGATATAAAATTTTATATAATATTTTTGTTACACTGCTATTAATCCAGATTAATTCTTGGAAAATCCTCATCATTTTATAAGCTTTACTCTCCGTTTTCCTCCTCATTCTTCATGAACTGATAATAGAACGTTTCCGCAGTGCCGGGGAGTGTTTTTTTTCTTTCTGATGGGAATGTGAACTATTCAGCCAGACGAAAGCAAACGTCACTCTCTTTCTCTCTCTTAATTCTCCAGTTTCCTCACGTCACACAAAAACTGCTATAAACACAGCAGAGCCATTCATGCGCCGTCCTGACAGATTTAATGAGGGGAAACTCTTCTGGATGGTGAAATCATGCATTTCACATGTCACACAGACACACACAGCTGTTTTAGCTCTGCCCATTTGTCATGAGCTGAAATGACATCTGTAGTTGTCATCTATGTTCATATTCATTCATTCATTTTCCTTCGGCTTAGTCCCTTTATTCCTCAGGGGTCGACACAGTGGAATGAACCACCAACTTATCCAGCATATGTTTTACACAGTGGATGCCATGTTTTACTTGAAATGGTTTTGTGGAATATATTTAGCTTTTTTATTTTATTTATTTAAAGTCCGCATGAACTGGAAGCTGTGACAGTTTTTTTCGTGTTGTGACAGTAGTGATGGGTCGCTCTTGAACGATTCGTTCATTTTGAACGAATCTTCAATGTGACTCGGGAACGACAAGTCCTCTCAGGGAGTGATTCGTTCATCCGCGCATGCGCACAGTTGTGCAGGTGGTTTCGTTCATTTTTCAAGTCTTTTGAGTCGTTCATCACGTGAAAGGCAGAAGCCAATCATATACATTTAGAGCC
>CAIGQV010000818.1:32840134-32855758 GCA_903798115.1 Danio jaintianensis | reverse complement strand
GTTTGAGTCATTCGTTCATCACGTGAAAGGCAGAAGCCAATCATATGTCATCACTCTTTACATGCTGTCCAGCCTGTCACGTGATAAACGAACGACTCAAAAACCCAAAGAAAGGTGCAGTAATCCATGCGTAGTTCCGGCTCAGACTGTGTGCATTGGTTAAGATTATATGTGACTGTCAGTGTGACGACAACGAACCACTCAAATTTGAAGACATGAAGAGGTGAGCTGAGCAAAGAGACAAAAATACCATCATAGACAAAAGACCAGGTAAACAATGAATGATTATTTTTTCTTAATAGCATTCTAGTTATGACTTGTTTGTAGTGTGATCAACCTTTGGGCTAGTTTTATATGTGTTTGGAAGCAACTCATAACATATTAATGATATTTTGGCAAAATGAACGAAATGACTCGAAAAAAGATTCGTTCATCTCAATGAACGAGACTCAAAGGTCCGAGTCAGTAAAATGATCCGAACTTCCCATCACTATGTGACAGTTCCTAGAGAAACAGAATATTAAATGAGAAAACAGTGGGCGTGGCTTGTTTTTTCTACTGTGAGCTGATTGGATGTAGTAAAGAAGGCATTTCATTCAAAAGATGGGGAAAAGTGTTTGGGGAGAGTTATTACAACCTAACAGACTCCTCCTGCTCACCATTTCTGTTTGTTGTCAAAACTGACAGCTGGAGGGGCGTGGTTAAATATGTTAGACCCACCCAATACATCAGACAGACCTAATCTGAGAATTTAACTGAACACAAACAGGAAGTGCATTTTCAGATTTTCATTTTAGGCCAAACTATTGTTTTTTTTCTTAATGACATGCACAGATTAATTGTTCACCATAAAACTAGCAATGTGAGCTAACAACATCAATATGTTAGTTTTGATTTCATTTGTACTTTACATTTTGTTGATATTTTGCATTGATGTATAAATTTAAGGGTGGCACGGTGGCGCAGTGAGTAGCATGATCGCCTCACACTGGCTGGGTCAGTTGGCATTTCTGTGTGGAGTTTGGATGTTCTCCCCGTATTGGTGTGGGTTTCCTCCGGGTGCTCCGGTTTCCCCCACAGTCCAAACACATGCGCTATAAGTGAATTGAATAAACTAAATTGGCTGTAGTGTATGAGCGTGTGTGAATGTGAGTGTGTATGGGTGTTTCCCAATGCTGGGTTGGAAGGGCATCCGCTGTGTAAAACATATGCTGGATAAGTTGGCGGTTCATTCTGCTGTGGTGACCACAGATAATTACAGGAACTAAACTGAAAAGAAAATGAATGAATGAATGAATGTATAAATGTAGTTTCTGCCATAACTCATTCTTGGTATTGCTACACATGAAATTAAACCTCAAACAGACTGACCTCATCCTGCTGCATCTCTGAGTCCAGTCTCAGCGAGAGAAACATGGCGATGTGCGGGACGTCAGCGATGGACATCTGCAGCTCAATCGTGTCTTCGCCCCACAGCAGACGAACCAGCTGACTGATCTGAGGAGATGCCGAAACCTTGGAGTCTGGAGAAACACCAGCCGGACACACCGTTTCTAGAGTCAACCTCACCTAAAACACACACACGCACGCACGCACGCACGCACGCACGCACGCACACACACACACCATTAGAAAATACAGGCAAATATTAGCAAGATTGCTGCAGTGGAGAACAGTCTGTTAAAAAAGCAAGTTTGCAAGTGACTTGCACTGCAAGTGACCCAATTCAGATTTTTTTTCTCAGGCTCATGTACGTGTAAGCAGGGGGGGGACAATAATAAAAATTTAAAAAAATTAAAAAAAAATCACATGGATTCTGATTTACTCAGATCAGATCAGATGAATCGGATACTTGCCCTCGTGTCTGCAGTGTAAGCAGGTAGATCAGATTTTCACCTGTCAATGCGAGGGTCATTAAAAACCCCTGATTAGTGAATCATGTCAACTCTGAAGCTTTCCTTTTGAAACGGGTGTCACGAGTGAGTCCCAAACCTTAAATCTCATATACAAGGACAAAAAAAGCTTTTATATCAACACAGGCTCATTGTAAAAACGTACCCCTGTATACATTTCAAGAGAGAGCAAATTATGTAGCCAGAGCTAGGTATGGCTGCATTTTGTCTTTAAAACGAACGCTAAGGGGCGGTATGACGCCACCGATGGCTTCCATTTCTTTTCGCGCTACCAGCTGACCGCCTACCTCCGTATGGACAGCTTTTCCACTGTTACTAGATTGGCCAGTGGCTTGCCGCATACATCAGTGGACTTGAGACGCAGAGAGGAGTTGAACGCGACGATGGGGTTTGAGTCCGGCAAATAACGGTTCCAGAAAGCAGGTAAAACAAAAACAAAAGGCAAAAAATAAAACAAACAAATAAATAACAGGCTGCAGCAATGGCTTTTCTTTTTCTGGATTCCTTTAGAAAACAGTGTCGGTTGGGTTTAGGGAAGTGGGTGGGCGCTGGTCAATTGGTGCTTTAGAAAACACTATCGGTTGGGCTTAGGGAAGGAATAGGGTGGGTCAGTCGGTCAGTCAGTCATTCAGTCGACAGCTGTCTCTGGTGGATTTACGCGAGAACAGCAGTCGCGAAAGGCACTCACGAGAGAAATTTGAGATCTGAAAAAGCGTACACAGCGGCCTCTGGTGGATTCGCGAAAACAAAATCTCCAAAAAAATGTAGCTCCTGGGACGTATTTTGCGCTCTCCAGAAATTTATACAGGGGTACATATCAATAATGAGCCTGGGTTGTTTTATATTGTCATGTATACAGCACAAGTATTTAAGCATGTAATTGAGAGAGAGAGAGAGAGAGAGAGAGAGAGAGAAAGGGTGTGCATGATTTATATATAAAGTTGACGTCAAAATCATTTACACTCATTCGGTAGGTTGTGCAAAGATTGTAGGCTAAATGTCAGTTTTGTTTGCTCCTTTGTGATGAGACATAAGTGCCGCCTTAAAGGGGTGGTCCACTACGATATCATATTTTTAACTTTAGTTGATGTGTATTGTAGCTTTGTGAACATAAACAACATCTCTGAATGTAATACACTTAAAGTTCAAAGCAAAGGGAGACATTGGCTTTTACAGAGTTAGCTCAGCAAAGCCTACAGCGAACGAAGTTTGGGGACTACAAAAAATACATCCGGCTAATGAGATCATAAACGCTTCAGGTTACGCGTATACACCCCGCGCAGCGAAGGGGCGTGGCCAGAGGCGCTGTAATGTTGTAGCAGAGGAAGCTAAAATGCCGTCCAAACGCTGCTATTTTCACAGAGCTTCTTCTGTTTCTGTATTTGGGCTTCCAAAGGACACGACACAAAGACAGAAGTGCTTACAGTTTAATTTTAATTATGTTTCAGAGAATTATAAAACAGATATAGCTCTAGCATTTGACAAAGGACAAGCTTCCAGAATCTCTCCCAGTTCAGTGCTGGATTCAGCTAAAAACTCCTCAAAGAAGGAGCAGCTCCAACCATAATAGCAGACGCTGTGGATTGTGAGCCACAGCCTGTAAGTATTTTTATTTGTTAAAATAGTTTCTAGCGGTAACGGTATGTTGTAGCAAGGGCGTAAACAACGGGAAATGCTGTTTGGCACTGTTAACAATTTAGCTACAAATTCATATTTATCCGTCAAACCGCTGTAAACATCTGCAATCTTCACCAGCGCTGCAGTGTCTCTCTATGCAGATGTTTTCAGTGTCTCTCTATGCGGACGCTTTCCCTGTGTTCTACATCTCAATGAACTCGCAAAAGATATGTGAACATTTCATATTACTTACACATGCTTATAACCCGAATATATGTGAAAGACACTTGTCAGATTTTATTTTAGAGAGCAGGCGCAAGGTTCAGCTGGGTCCTCTGTGTCATTTTCTGTCTGATTCCGGCTCTGACAGTATTTACACAGCCGAGGCAAAGCGCTTGCATGTGGAGGCGTGCCGCTTTTCCTGGTGACGTGGAGCCAATCCGCAAATCACAGCATATTATGTTAGCTGTCCAATCAAAGCCTCTTGAGGGTGGGCCTTTCAGATGAACTAGGAAATATGACAGTCGTTTGCATGTTAGCTGAGCAGCTGTATATAATTAAAGTAGGATATATGAAAAAATAACGTGATTTTTACAAAAGAAGCATGAGCACACATTGCTTTGCATCTTATAAACACAACCAAGCCTTAAAAATACACTCTGAGTCCGGACCACCCCTTTAAACCTGAGGTTCCAGTCTTGTGACTGCTAAAGGGTAAAACTTTGCGGTATTATCACATCACTTTTTTTATTTTTTTATTGCGTCTATGTGTAAAAAAAAGCAAGCGCAGAAAGCACTGGTCATTAGTTCATCATGTGTAACAGTCTTGAGCACTGGCTGTACTGGTGCTCAATAAGACTGAGGAAATCACAGATATTCATTCATTTTCTTTTCGGCTTTATTAATAGTCCCTAGTCCCTTTATTAATCAGGGGTCGCCACAGCGGAATGAACCACCAACTAATCTAGCATATGTTTTACGCAGCGGATGCCCTTCCAGCTGCAACCCAACACTGGGAAACACCCATACACTCTTGCATTCACACTCATACACTACGGCCAATTTAATTTATTCAATTCACCAATAGCATATGTCTTTGGACTTGTGGGGGAAACCGGAGCACCCGGAGGAAACCCACGCAAACACAGGGAGAACATGCAAACTGCACACAGAAATGCCAACTGACCAGACTGGGGCTCGAACCAGCGACCTTCTTGCTGTGAGGCAATCGTGCTACCCACTGCGCCACAAGACAAGAGTTACAACAAGAGTTACCGACCACTACCACGTTTTATTCATAAATTTATTCCCGCGCCACAAGAAAACTGGTCGGGTCCCGCGGCTCCTGCGGTACAGCAGCGGGAATGGAGACCTTTATCCTGTTATATTTTTTTCTTCTGGAGAAAGTCTTATTTCTACTAGTTCAGCTGTAATAAAAGCAGTTTTTAATTTTTTTAATACTCTACAATGTAGTAATACAGTTTAATGTGCATAATTTTATATATAAGAGCATCCTTTCTTTTTTCTGCCATTGCCAGAGTGCAGAGAAAGGCAGTTTCCAGTGGACATGATGGTTTTGTTCCTGTGGTTTAGTGACTTTTAAGATCAGTCTGAACATCTAAAATCAACAACCTCCAAACGCTCACCTTATAATTTCATAATTCACCAGCTCATTTTAAAATCTTGGCGAGCTTGTGTAAACCTCACAAGAGCTCAGTACCTCAGCACTAATATCATAATAGCCTGCTCTGTTCTTTTTTGTGCTACGGTGTAATTTGCTACGGGTTTTGGTCCTTTAATCACTCGCTCCTCTCTCTTCTCCGCAGGGTAATGACTCTTTTCCTGTGGCCTATAAAAACAAGAGTTACCGTAACCAGTGTCGCTCTGCGGAGAACAAACTCTGTCATTTCTACATTCCTTCTCTTTCAGAAACACAGAGAACAAACGCAGCTTGAGAAGTGATCAAACGAATGACGCGCTTCCTGGTTTAGTTACAGAAAAACACATCAATATTGGCTGTGAGTGGTGCAAATATCATACAATGCATAACAATAATATCTTAATTAGGCTTTATGATTCGTTTTTCTTGGCGGCATGGTGGCTCAGTGCTTAGCGCTGTCGCCTCACAGCAAGAAGGTCGCTGGTTCGAGTCCCAGCTGGGTCAGTTGGCATTTCTGTGTGGAGTTTGCATGTTCTCTCCGTGTTGGCGTGGGTTTCCTCCGGGTGCTCCGCTTTCCCCCACAGTCCAAACACATGTGCTATAGGTGAATTGGATGAACTAAATTGGTCGTAGTGTATGAGTGTGTGTGTAAATGAGTGCGTGGGTGTTTCTCAGTAATAGGTATTGGAACTGATATTCAGCAAAAGAGACAGTATCATATTTTTCAATGAAAATGAAAGGAGGCAGTTATGTTCTAGGCTCCATTTTGTTATAAATATGCATACAGTGAAGATGACGGTCATATAAATATGTAGCTACATGATGCCTTAACATTTTTGGTGTCTTTTAAGGTTATATCAAAATGAAAATAGGCAGTTCCTTGTATCATGTTTTCATTTTATTGTTAAGATAGTGGAACTACGCAGCCGGGGAGATGTGAATGAGGTTATAAAGTACACTGTTCCCTTTGAAGATTTACCCGACGTGTCCTCGGGAGTTTGTTTTCCATATCAAACTTGCGAAGTCTGAACTTACAAGGAATGAATTCAAGACTTTGCCTACTTAATATTGAGGAAAAAGCCGCAATCAGATAGGCGAATGTCTGCAGCCACGCCTCCGTTTTCAGATGTCTCCGTTTTCCCCCATCCACACTGACATGGAGCAGCAGCAGCATTTTAAAAACAAAACGGCCTCTTCAGCATTTTCAAAACGCTCCGTTTTTAACGCTCGAAAACTCTGGGGTAGTGTGTATGGAAGGTGTAACCGTAGCAAAACTTATGTGTTTTAAAACTAAACAGGTTGCTCTGCTGTTTCTAAGGGATTCTGGGTGGTATCTAGATGGTATTCTTACCTGCATGGGGCCTGGTATACAAGATAAAACCCTCTCAATGTTTTCTGACGTGACCTCCACATCATCCACAGCGACCAGAGCATCACCTACAGAAAGAAGACAGATAATACACTTACAGTCAGAATTATAACCCTTCCCTGAATATTATTTTCCCCAATTTCTGTTTAATGGAAAGAATGTTTTTTTCAACACATTTCTGAACATAATAGTTTTAATAACTCATTTGTAATCACTGATTTCTTTTATCTTTGTCATGATGACAGCACATAAATTTTGACTAGATATTTTTCAAGATACTAGTATTCAGCTTAAAGTGACATTTAAAGGCTTAACTAGGTTAATTAGGGTAAAGTTAGGTTAATTTGGCAAGTCATTGTATAACAGTGGTTTGTTCTGTTGACAATCCAAAACAAATATTGCTTAAAGGGGCTAATAATATTGACCTTAAAATGGTTTAAAAAATATGAAATCCTGCTTTTGTTCTAGCCGAAATAAAACAAATAAGACTTTCTCCAGAAGAAAACATATTATAGGAAATACTGTGAAAAATTCCTTGCTCTGTTAAACATCATTTAGGAGATATTTGAAAGAAGAAAGAAGAGCTAATAATTGACTTTGACTGTATGTAAACATCTGCAGTTCTGAAGCATGCAAGAATAGCTCTGCTAAACTGTAGTCTAAGATGAACAATTAAACGCACATCAAACAGAATCTCCACCTGCAGATCTGCATACTCCGCATTTAAAGATCTTGCTCAGTTATTCCAGATAAACGCTTTAATTGCTTTAGTATGTTTGAGAAACGGTCATAAAAAAAGCTGCTGGGGTAAAAAGAGTGGAAGAGCGTAACCCGTCTGGAATTTCTTTGGTGTCTTCGGGGAGAATGCGACTGCGGTTCCGTTGAATGTCACTTTGATACATCAACAGAAAGACATTCGCTTTAAATACGGAGAAATTGAAGAAATTGCTTTTTTTCCCTATGACTTCCGGTCGAATGATTTCATCAAATGTGCTATGGGTGTAAAAATGTAGTGCAGATGTGAGTGGGAATAAGAGTAAAACTAACCACAACACCGAGCCATAACTTGACTAAACAGTACAGCTGCATAATACTGGAAAAATATGCGATATGCATTACTGTTGTTAAATGTTGTGATAACGATATTTCTTACGATATAACATTCATTCATTCATTTTCTTTTCGGCTTAGTCCCTTTATTAATCTGGGGTCGCCACAGCGGAATGAACCGCCAACTTATCCAGCATATGTTTCACGCAGCGGATGCCCATCCAGCTGCAACCCATCACTGGGAAACATCCATACACACTCATTCACTACAGACAATTTAGCCTACCCAATTCACCTATACTGCATGTCTTTGGACTTGTGGGGGAAACCGGAGCACCCGGAGGAAACCCACGCCAACACGGGGAGAACATGCAAACTCCACACAGAAACGCCAACTGACCCAGCCGAGGCTCGAACCAGCGACCTTCTTGCTGTGAGGCGAACGTGCTACCCACTGCGCCACCGTGACGCCCACGATATAACATTTCCCTAGAAATTTTTTTTTTTTAATGTTTTTAAATTATTTATGTAATGATATTAAAATAAACAGGTAAAAGATATTTTTCTGATTGAATTAATTCAAATTCAGACTAAAAAAAAACTGTCAAGGTGCAAACATTTAGGGCTCTATTTTAACGATCTAGGCGCAAAGTCTAAAGTGCATGGCGCAAAAGCATTAAGGGCGTGTTCGAATCTACTTTTGCTATTTTAAGGACAGAAAAATATGGTTTTCGGCCTAGCGCATGGTCTAACAGGGTTGTGCTTATTCTCTTAATGAGTTATGGGTGTGTTTTGAGGATAACGTGCATTAAACCAATCAGAGTCTCATCTCCCATTCCCTTTAAGAGTTAGTTGCTTAACACCATGGTGCATTTGCTATTTACATGGCGGACTTTTTAAGTGGAAAAACTGAACGCTTCACAAGTGAGAAAACAGTTAAACAGACCATCTGCAGCACGAGGATAAAGAACGAGCCTCCTCCATTCAGCCTCTTTACTTTCTCTTTACTTTACTTTTACTCTTTACTCCTTTACCTTCGTGGATAAGGAAACGGTGGAAACTCACTCCACTGAAGTCATCCTTTAACCTACATATTTAATTTCGTTTGTTAAGCGCAAAGATTTGTTTCAAAACTATTTCTAAATTCAGTTCTAATCTCCAGCAAACGAATAAATTAACAATAATAACGAAGTGTGGTTAAAAAACTGAGTTAAATCCAAACACACCTCCTATTCTTATGCCCCATATGGTGATGCAGACGTCTCCAAAACCCGACAGGTGGACAAATTTAAACTTGTTTTTAATAAAACAAATATAAATATGCGTATAATAAATAATACTGCTAATAATATCAACATTATACAAATGCAAATTGTCATGAATAAACTGAAAAAATCCCCCCGAGATGAAGGCATGGAGGCAGTGTTTTTTATATTTAAGGAGAAAATAATAATTTTTGTAACATTTTAATCCTTTAATTGTTTTCATATGTAAAGATATTTGTGTATTGCTGTACATCCTGTGTGTATTAAGCAATGTGTAAGCGTTTGGACCCGCATAGGTGCATAACTAACGCGCTCTTCGCTGGAGTTTAGAGCAGCTTTCAGTTCCTCAAAATAGCAACGTGCCAACAATGCGCCTTAACACACCTCTTTTCTAGACCTGAACACCCATGAGTCCACAAAGTGGCTCAAATGGATTTGCTATTTAAACAACATGGCACAAAACGTGAAAATTAGGGTTGCGCTGGTCTGAAAATAGCAACAAATCACGCCAAACACGTCTTGTGCCTTATTGCGCCGGGTGTATGATAGGGCCCATAGTCTTTAAAACTCTATGAACGAGTGAAAACCTCTGTAGATATTCTGACTCTGATTGGCTGTTGTCATTTTCCCGCCCATTAGTGTTTATTTTCAGCTTTGCAATAGCAGTCAATAGCAGAACAGAGGGCGGGGTTAAAGATAGTAAAGCTGCATCTGATTGGTCAAATTTAGATAAACAACCAATGCATAAAATAAATGTAATTTATCACACATGTCTGTGATATATATATTACACATACTATTATCCCGTTAACAATAGTTTTGCGATTAAGTTGTGCAGCCCTACTAAACAGATAAAGAGGTCTCATTTATAAACATTGCGTACACAAACCAAAAACGGCGAAACCATGCCAGACTTTGATTGAAGATTACCAAAAACAATAGTTTAAGTGGACTAACTTGCACAGATGCATTACTCACCTAATGTGCACTAGCAAAATTTTAAATAGATTTTCACGCAGACTTTAAAGGGGATCTATTATGCAAGAATAATCTTTATAAGGGGTTTAAACACAGTTGTGTGTCAGCAGTGTGTGAATATAACCAGCTTCTAATAGTAAAACTGTATTAATTCTATTTGTTTATAATCACACCTGATAAAAACAGTCTGCAGAAACACTTTGACATTCTCCCTTTATACGTGTCATCAGAGGGGGAAAGCCCCGCCCACTAGTGACCGTCTCTCCCTCATTAGCATAGGACTAGTCTTGTTTTTGAATCTGCTGACAAACAGGCATTTATAGCTCCGCCCTCTTTTGAAAAGAGCACAATCTCATTTGAATTTAAAGTGACAGTCACCAAAATGGCACAATTAGGATCAAAGCCTAAAAGGGGCAGTTATAAAGAGTTATAAAACATTATTTGTGTGCTATTTTGAGCTGAAACTTCACACACAAAACTGTATACATCAGAGACTTATTTTCTCACCAATAAGAATCTCGGCACACTTGCTAGCAGGACTGTGAGGGATGAGTCCATGGATGATGAGTTTTCCTCCTCTTTTCCCTGTATTTCCTCCAGGTCTGTGAACGACCCCCAGTAAAGCCTCCAGCAGTCGGCCTCTGTCAGCAGATGAAGACGAGACGCTGCTGAGACGTTTGGGGTTCAGATACACACACACATCCTTCAGACGCTGCTGCTGAACCACCACTCCAGGCCTCTGTCCCGCCTGATTCTTCAGGATGGATGCGGGACGCTGGGAGGAGTCTTTTCCCTCAGCTTTTCTCTGAGACGGTCGCCGCTTCCGTCTCAAGATCTTCGTCAGCTTTTTGAGTTTTGCTTCAGATTTGTTGCTGGAGTTTGACTGCTTTTTGGTATTGTCAGTGATAATCTCCGCCTCCTTTTCGCTGAAGCGCACATGATTGGTGGCAGCGGAGTGATTGGCGGAGACCTGAGCCAGTAGAGCCTCTTCTTCTCCATCACTTAGCTCCAGATAGAAGAGCTCACCGTTCTTCTGGACATCATCCAGCCATTCTGGCTCCAGATCACTGCGACACAACACAGAGAGAAAAATGTTAGCTCACACAGGTGAGTGGGCTTAACAAACCACCTGTAGAAAACACACTCTTTCATCTCTCTGACACTTTAACAAACACATGCACCAGTTTTTGTTTTTTACAAATTTACATCAGACACATTTTTACATTCATTTATTCATTCATTTTCCTTCAGCTTAGTCCCTTTATTCATCAGGGGTCCCCACAGCGGAATGAACCGCCAACTATTCCGGCATATGTTTTACACAGCGGATGCCCTTCCAACCACAACCCAGTACTGGGAAACACCCATACACTCTCACATTCACACACACACACACACACACACATACACTATGGACAATTTAGTTTATTCAATTCACCTATAGCGCATGTGTTTGGACTGTGGGGGAAACCGGAGCACCCGGAGGAAACCCACGCCAACACGGGGAGAACATGCAAACTCCACACTGAAAATGCCAACTGACCCAGCCGGGACTCAAACCAGCGACCTTCTTGCTGTGAGACGACAGTGCTAACCCATGCCGCCACTACATTATTATATTCTGTATAAGACGACGTTCCTGTTTTATAAGTGGTGAAAACGTTTCAATTTTGAAGTCACTCAAGTTTTGCCACACACGCATTTCAAGACCCAATAATAAAAATATAATACAGAGCATAGCAGTATCTGAGAGCAAACTAAACACTCCATAAGCAGTGATTCAGAAAGCTGTAGTAAAAGCCGCACATCCGAAACGTCCGAAACAGAATCCTCTCGCTCATTCCAGAAAAACTAAACCCAATATTCAGCCAGACTTTATGTTTTCCTCTCCATTTCTAAATTAAGCCACACTACTTTGGTGGTTAGCTCTTGGCAACCACGTCCATAAATTCACTAAAGATGGTGAATAGCATATAATTATTTATGATGGCTGACTTTCCAAATTGGAAACAGAAAGTCCCCTTTAAAAAAATGAGAGAGGGCAGAAAACGGACGAAGGCTAGTTTCTCTTTACATGAGCCTTGAAGATGGCTTTAAAGCATAGTTCACGCAAAACTGAAAATTCTGTCATCGTTTATTGATCTTCTACTTATCGCAAACATTTTTGAGTTTCTTTTCTGAAAGCAAAAGAAGATATTTAGAAAAATGCTGCAAACCTGTAACCATTGACTTCCACTGTATTTGTTTTTCCTAGCATGGAAGTCAATGGTTACAGGTTTCTGACATTTTTTAAAGTATCTACTTTTGTGTTCAACAGAATAAAAAGATACTCATAAAGGTTTGAAATCACTTGAGAGTAAGTAAATGATGAGAAAATGATCATTTTGGGATGAACTAACCCTTTAAATGAACCAAAACACGAAGTGCAGCATAAATTCAAACTGGCTATAACTCATTAATGTAACAAAATAAAAGTTTTACCCATTAAATAATTATTACACATCTACAAATTAAATACTTCAGACGACTTTATGAAGTAAATGACAAAAACAGTAAAACGAAGCATGCAACATGAAGACATCCAAATAGCATTGCGGTTATGAATAAATATTTATATATTTGGTATTTGTTGATGTTTCTTACTCTTTCTCTTTACATGAGCCTTGATTTCTGAAAACAAGACAGCTTTAAGGTACAGTTCACCCAAAACTGAAAATACTGTCTCTGTTTATTAATCCTTTCTTATCACAAACATTTTTGAGTTTCTTTTCGAAAGCAAAATGAGAAAATTAAAACTATGCTAGAAACCTGTAACCATTGACTTCCATTGTATTTGTTTTTCCTAACATGGAAGTCAATGGTTACAGGTTTCTATTGGGGTAAAGTTGGTTTTATATTCACACATTCTGACTTTCTCCTTAATATAATTTCAGAAAAGTATTATTCTTTGCAAATTCTAAATAGTGAAAAGACTACAACATTGTTCACAGTCAAATAAATAGTGCTAATGTTGTTTTGAAGTCATACTTAGATGTGATTTCAGACCGAATATTCAAAGTACCATGGTAAACAATATAGGAAGCATATCACAAATTGTCACTGTGCGAATATAAAACAAACTTTATCTCAGACATTTTTCAAAATATCTCCTTTTGTGTTCAACTCATAAAGGTTTAAAATCACTCGAAGGTGAGTAAATGATGATGAAATTTTCATTTTTAAATGAACTGTTCCTTTAAATGAACCAAAACACGAAGTGTAGCATGGATTCAAACCAGCTATAACTGATTATATGTATATAGTATGTTTCTCTTTACATGAGCCTTGATTTCTGAAAACAAGACAGCTTTAAGGTACAGTTTACCCAAAACTGAATATTCTGTCTGTTTACTAATCCTTCACTTACTGCAAACCTTTTTGACTTTCTTTTTGAAAGCAAAATGAGAAAATCAAAACTATGCTAGAAACCTGTAACCATTGACTTTCATGCTAGGAAAAACAAATACAAAAGAAGTCAATTGTTACATGTTTTCAGCATTTTTCAAAATATCTTCTTTTGTGTTCAACAGAAAAACGAAACTCATAAAAGTAAGTAAGTAAATGATCATTTTGGGGTGAACTAACCCTTTAAATGAACCAAAACACGAAGTGCAGCATAAATTCAAACTGGCTATAACTCATTAATGTAACAAAATAAAAGTTTTACCCATTATATAGTTACACATCTATCTTACAATTAAAATACTGCAGATAACTTTATGAAGTAAATTACAAAAACGTTAAAATGAACAATTTGCAGTTAAATACACACACACACACACACACACACACACACACATATATTTGGTATGTGTTGATGTTTCTTACTCGGAGTAATCTGAGTCTGAGTAACTGTAACTCGATGCATCGGAATCAGTTTCGCTTCCTCCTTCATCCTCCTCATTTTCGCGTAAATCCGTCCCGGTTGTTTCTGTAATCTGTCCTGAAGCCATCAGCGCATTTTTATGCTCAATAAAACATTTTGGCAGCCTCGAAAATGTACAATTAAAAGGCGGATTCTGCTTTTGAACAGCAACGGCGTCTTGCCATGTTATCCGCATACGGGTCTCGCCCGAACGCCACGTGACGCGCTACTCAAACTCTGATTGGTGCAATCGAGCCGTTTCCATAGCAGCACGGAAGCTTTTGTTGTACAGCGTGGAAAGAAGTTACGCATTATGATAAATGACAACAGCTCAGGTGACTTCGGTCATTATAATAGTAATACAAAATAAAAACTATCATAAAAACTGAACATGAAATATTTTTGGGCGTTTAAATGTGACGACAGAATAAATACAATACGACAATATGATAGTACTAAATAAAATAAAGGTAAAAAGGTCGATTTTAATGTCGTAAATGCTCATTAGTATCTTAAAATATAATATACTGTGTGTTCAGTTTGCACTCGAGTGGCCTCCAAAAACCGCACGAGGTCTTTAAATCCCCTCAGGCACGCCAGAAAGAAATCTGCTCGGCTTTCAAAAATAAACCGAGACAAGCAACAAACAAATCCACAAAAGATAATTAAAGAAGCACTTTCTACAAACCTGTAAAGAAGCACACTCCGTATCGAGTCAAAATCCTCCAAGTTAGTAGAGAAAGACTGGAAAGGTCTCCCATCCGAGCAAGTGCTGAACATTATTTATGCCTCATGCTTAAAACAAGCCGCTTCGCCGTTAGGAATAAATTAGCATATCATTATCATCATCGACAACGTCATTAGAGGTCATTTGGATAAACAAACTCCTGGGTCATTCAGAGCCTTGAATATATATATTCGGGATTCAGCGACGAAGTGTTGAGTGTTTGCTGGGGTTTCTCCGTTTAAAAGCGGCTGTTATTGTTGAAATCCAAAGCTCCAGTTTTACCAGACGATTGAGAATCCAGTTTGTTAAAAAAAATATATAAATAAAAAAGTACGTCTTGAGTATTTCTCCAGACTGCGACTTACGGACTGACTGGGTCGATGCTCGTCACAAACTCTTTCTCATAGCAAATGGAGTGTGTGTGTGTGTGTGTGTGTGTGTGTGTGTGTGAGAGAGAGAGAGAGAGAGAGAGAGAGAGAGAAAACCCAGATGTCAGGGAAAGAAACACAACTTCACCCTTGGTATGACAAAAATTGAACCTGCCACAAGCTACACATACCTTGGGTTGAAAATAAGTGCTAATGGAAGACTAAATTTGGCTGTGAATGAACTGAAAGAGAAAGCAAGAAGGGCTTTTTACGCCATCAAAAAATCAACACAAATAGAAATTCCAGTTGGAATCTGGCTCAAAATTTTCCAGTCTGTGATTGAACCTATAGTGCTATACGGGAGTGAAGTGTGGGGTCCTCTCCTCAGTCATGAGTTTGATAAATGGGATAAAAATCCAATTGAAAGCCTACATGCAGAGTTCTGTAGGAGCATCCTCAGGGTACAGAGGAACACACCCAGCAATGCATGCAGGGCAGAACTAGGCCAGTATCCTCTACTCATGCGCATTGAGAAACGGGCCGTCAAATTTTGGAAACATATAAAAATGAGTGACCCCAACTCTTATCATTTTAAAGCCCTCAAAAACCAAGAAATGGACACTGAAAAAAGCCCCCTGATTCAGATGGTCCTGAAGCTGCAAACACAAACCAACATAGCAAATATGACTAACAGCAGGCAGCATCAGGACACGGACGTGCTCATCCACAGAACTAAAGCCAATCAAATGATAAATGCACGAAAAGAAGAGTAT
>CAIGQV010000818.1:32810550-32825503 GCA_903798115.1 Danio jaintianensis | reverse complement strand
ATAATAGGAAGGCCAAAGATGTCATATTTGATGCAATATGTGTGTGTGTGTGACTCTAAACAAATAGCCAAATACTGCTCTGTGTCTGCAATAATAGGCAGTCTGCATGTTTGGAAAAGACGATGCCATCTCTATCCTTAATTTGCAGATATTCCCTTATGTATCTATTTATTTACTTCCCTGTGCAGAAATGATTGGAGTGTTTTAAATATTGTCTTGTAAAAGATATTTAGTGATTGTATTTATCTGCACATTGCTTGGACTGTAAAACATAATGGGCTCTTTATGATTATTTGGATGCTGTGTTGCTTTAATTAGTATTAGTCATTCCAAATTAATTAATCAAATGTGTGTGATAAAACTCTGAGACAACTGAATTACAGCACTTTTGTAAAACAAAATGTTACCAAATATGCATTTTTAATATTAAATTATAATATATTATTTTATAGAAAGTCTGTGTCTCAGACATGATGATACTCAAATAAACACACATTATTAGTCAAGAGTGGTTACTAGAAATATTAAATTACATTCGGACTAATTTAATCACGGTAAATAAGGTATAATAAAATCAAACTACCTAAATATTTAACATTAATAGTCAGACTCAGAAAATATAAAAAAATATACCATAAAAGGAAGGCCAGAGATGTCATGTATCATATATTGTTTATATATATATATACAACAGTTCTGTCTGGTTCTTGAATCTGATTGGCTGATAGCAGTGTGATATTTTGCCAGTAACAGCACTTGACCCGCCTCTTCACCCTTCACCCTTGTGTATTACTCCGCCCACATACAGCAACAAGCAGAGGACACTCTACAGTTTGACAAATATTGCAGCTGTTGGACAACATAATGTACTTTTGAGGCTTTTTATAATGGAGAATGTAGTTGTTTAGATTGCAACTATGCAGTTTATTTATAAGGATAGTGCCTATTTTAAAACATTTATAATTTCTGAGAGACAGCGTGTCGGTGGCCATTAGCCTGCCATACTGAGTAGAGCAAAGACGGTTGACGTTGTCTATCCACAAGATGGCGACAGGACCGCATAAGAAGCCCTTAGAAGATTAAAACAGCGTAATTTGTAACTACAGCTGATCAAATCATTATTAAACTGGTAAGTGATATTCTAAGTCGATCTCTCTCTTTTGTATGTTGTAGTGCTGTATTTATACCATATAATTGTAGTGTATGAAGTGTGAGATGGGACTCGCATATCAGTAATGTGTGTTGTGTTGGCAGAAAGAAAGAAGAAATGCCCGTATGTGTTTTTCCTTATCGCAAACACAACAGCAATCTGGCAGTGAATGCGCTGCTTTTTTTTGGGTTAATTATATATATATATATATATATATATATATATATATACACACACATACATACATACATACATATATATATATATACACACTGACTGAAGAACTAAAACGACAACATTTTTATAATAAATGAAATGTAATACAAAAGAGTTGTTGAATATTGTCGATTCAAGAGGCCTTCATCTAACATAGATGTGTTTGTAATGTTAATATATACTGATAAACGCTGTCAAATGAAAGCCTGTGAGTGTCTACGTCACTTCTGGAGGTTTAGATGCTGCCGATGCTAAAATGAAACCTTTTCCAAGAGGGATTCCTGCCACTAGAGCTTTAGTCCAATCTCTGGTGTCCCGAAACATCAGGAGGATATCAAACACTGAAACACAAAGAGCAGCATACAGAGAGTTACTGATAATTATTTAGGATATAAGGACAGCAGCAATATAGCTCAACAAGATATTTGATAAATTTCCTACTGTAAATATATCAATACTCAGCTGTTGTTTAGTAATGTGCATTGCTGAGATATTCATTTAGACAATTCAATGGTGCTTTTCTCAATATTTCTTCTTTTTTAACTCTTAGATTACAGATATTCTAATAGTTTTATCTCATACAGGTATTGTTATTATACACTGACTGAAGTATGTGAAGCTCAGAAAAGGCGATTATTACCTTGGTTGATGGCCAGGATTTTGGAGTGGAAGTTTTTGGGGTTTTCTTTCTTCACCATGTACTCATCAATAGGCAGTCGTGCTGTGCGAACACCGAGATCTTTGGCCTTCGTGTAGCTTATTTTCTTCAACACAGCAGTGAGATCTTTAGCTTAGCTGTTTCTAAAATCTATCATTAAGTTATTATTAATAAATTAAAATAGAAACGCAAGCATAAAGCTCACCTTTTGTATGGTTTCATCCACTAAACCTCCGAGGATGTAGATTTTATCGTCCTCCACGCTTTCTAGAGCTAACAGGAAATTAAAAATAAAATGAATAAATGCAGCGATCACACTGTTTATCTTGATTTTATGGCTTAATAAGCTTAATATCACACTCTCAGTGTTTTACTACAGTAATGCAATTCATCTGTAAGAGACACTGAATAGTTCATGAGGAATTGCAGCTATTAAAAGTTGTTACAATTAAATATGCATTGCTAAATTGTTATATTTTAGTTCATTTAGTTAATGTAAAAAATGCTAAGACATTAAACGCTTTTGCCTCTCTGGATTTATTAGGTGTATGTAGGCCTGTCACAATAAGGACTTTTTGTTGTGCGATTTATTGTCACAGAAATTGTTGCGATAAGCGATATTATTGTCATTTTGAGATCATTTTATGCCACTGATGATATAATGATTATACAACAACATAATAATGCAAATACCGATACACACTTTAAAATACTTAGCATTCTTAAGGTTATACAGATTCTATAATTTGATGTTAAAAAAGTAAATGTCCTATTTTATATATTAGTAAATGTCCTATTAGGTAAATGTCCAATTATAAACTTTGACACCGGTGAGGTAGGATGTAAATGTCATTGTAAAATGGCTTTAAGGTTATTTGTGAATTTGTAAATATATATTGCAACGGCAAAAATGATTGAGGTCATCTCCAAGTACTGCACAATAAGTCAATATATTGATTGTTGTGACAGGCCTAAGCGTGGGTTTGAGTAAAATGTTAGTATTAGCTTTTTTTTAATAAAAATTCAAATTATTATTATTATTTTGGTCAGAATAACAATATATAACTGGTCAGAATAACAAATCTTTTCATTTGTCGTGATTAAAAATCAGGGTCTAAAAATGATCGGCAACATCTGAAAACATGGCGCTTTTTGTTGTTTTATGCATTACTACATTAAGCATTAAAGGTGCTGTATGTACATTTTTGACTCTTCTAAAGCATAAAAATGCCATAATATGTTTGCAGATATTTAAGAAACATGCTAAGTGAACATTCGTGTTTATCTGAAAAACAATGCTGAAGTCAGTTATTCTCCTTGTGTATTCCGTGCCGGAACGCTGTCTTGTTTATGTTTTTTTTAACCCGCCCAATGCCAGCTTACCCAATTATAATTCAGCAGACTCCGAAATGAGACGCAGATAGAGTTCCACATGAGGTGGTTATAAATTAGCAAATAAATATTACGAACGTAAACATTAGGTGAGCAGGTTACATTGTAACCGCGTGTCATAACAACACGCTACCTGATGAGATTTGCAGTGATAAGCAATTTGGCTGTTTGCACCAGACGAAACACGACAGAAATTTAAACACAGCCATTCAGAAGCACAGAATTGTGCACTCACTGCACTCCAACGAAATTGTAAGGTTTATAATCTACTTAATACATATTAAACCTCTTTAACATTATTAAATGTAGATGCTGAATCACTGATAGTCACAGTTCTAAAGTTCAATTTCAAACGGTTTATTTTATTTTCAAGATCTGAGGTGAACTATCTGCTGCTGCTTTCAGTAGTATGGCAATAAATGTCATGCAAAACGGCATTCAAACTCACATTATTAGCATTTAACACTGAATAAAGCACATGAGGTGTACCCGAGGTGATCAGTTTATCCTGTTGTTCACCGGTGAGAAATAGAAGCTGTTTCTAATATATCAATTCGAGGTGTTGGTTAGAACAAAAAACTCCTTTTAATATGGAAAATATTCCTTCTATCGTGTGCCGTTTGCTTATTTAGAACACGACTTAAATCAGCCTCGCTGCTGGTGTCATAAATCTGGCAACCTGCGCTTACGTTTGTTTTGATCCAGGAATGCAATGCCTAGTTCAACCACTGGGTGTCAAACTTACATACTGCACCTTTAATCTAAACAACATGCAATCTAAATGACAAAGTTTTATATCTTAAAATTGAAGAAATGTCATTAGTAATTTATCAAGATGTCTGAAAACATGGCACTTTTTTGATATATTTGATGCATTACGATTTTATTCATTACTTTTTTATTTTAATTTGGTAAGGAAATGTCATCAGTAGCTTACAGAATAAATGACAAATTAAATGTTACTAATTTAGACTATACATTGTATATACAGAGTAACTGATCATATTTTCTCTTATGTCTGCTCTATTTTTTCCATAGCTGCATATTAGATGAAAACATATTAGATGCTATTATATATTGCATATTAGATGAAAAAAAAAATCTCTTGAACCTATTATATATTAATAAACAAATAATTTTAAATACTCAACTCAACGTGCACTATTAAAATCATACCAAAAAAAATTATTCGCCCCCACTTTCTCACTTTAAAGACCTTATTTTGGTCTTATTTACTTGTCAGATTGTAGCTGAAGGGAAAAAAGTTCAAAAGGTTAAATAAAACTAAAGTTATGTGCCTTTATGTTTATGAAAATAATTAAAGAAAAATGTATATTTTAATATATTACTTAAAACCTGTATTTTAGAAAACATGTTTTTGCCTATAATGTAAAAATAAAATAAAAGCTAAATATCTGTTTGGTCGCAGTACCAAACATGACCACCAAACGACCTCAGATTTCCACTGGTGACCATACAATGGCGCCCCCTATGTTTTGTGGAATATGAACCATATTGTTTCATACTTTTGACAATATTCGTAAAGTAGACATACAATTATAAAGTAGTATAGGACATTTGGTGGTATTTGATTTGAATTTAGTTTGTAAAAAACAAATTTCTGAATTGCTGTAGCAAAGTAACGCTTCACGAATATAAAATCAGATTTGGAAACTAGACATTTTAATCTTTCAAATGATACATAGTATAGAACCTTCGCTTGCGTCTGGAGTTAAATAGATCACGTCTTCAGAGGGAAACAGATGAAACCAGCTCTCCTCCGTCACCTCAATCTGCAGGACATGGAGCAACAATTACAGTATAAATGTACTGGTACTTTTAGTGCAGAATTCAATACTGTGGACCACAATGTTCTTCTATCACGCTTCGAGCAGGTAGAGGGCATCAGGTATACAGCCCTAAATTGGTTTTAGTCTTATCTTACTAACAGGAGCTTTTCAATTAACACTGTTAAACTTCACTTTTCCTCTGTATCTCCCCCCAGACCTGAATCCAATTGAGCACATCTGGGACATCATGTCTCGCTCCATCCACCAACACCACGTTGCACCACAGACTGTTCAGGAGTTGGTCCAGGATGCTTTAGTCCAGGTCTGGGGAATGGGTGGGCCAGTCCATAGCATCAATGTCTTCGTCTTGCAAGAACTGCTGACACACTCCAGCAACATGAGGTCTAGCATTGTCTTGCATTAGGAGGAACCCAGGGCCAACCGCACCGGCATATGCTCTCACGAGGGGTCTGAGAATCTCATCTCAGTACCTAATGGCAGTCAGGCAACCTTTGGCGACCACACGGAGGGCTGTGCGGCCCTCCAAAGAAGTGCCACCCCACACCATTACTGACCCACTGCCAAACCGGTCATGCTGGAGGATGTTGCGGGCAGCAGGACGTTCTCCATGGCGTCCCCACATGTGCTCAGTGTGAACCTGCTTTCATCTGTGAAGAGCACAAGGCGCCAGTGGTGACTTTGCCAAACTTGGTGTTCTCTGGCAACTGCCAAACGTCCTGCATGGTGTTGGGCTGTAGGCCCAAGCCCCACCAGTGGACGTCGGGTTGACCTGTGGAGTGCATCAAGGCTCTATTCTAGCCCCCAAGTCGTTCTCACTGTATTTCCTTCTTCTTGGATTTATTTTTAAGTAGCATGGTATAAGCTATCATTGTTATGTGGATGACACTCAAATATATCTACCTCTGAAACATAAGAATGGATTAGACAAGGTGTTTGACTGCCTCTTGGATGCTACGGCATGGATTTCTATAAAAGGTTTAAGCCTAAACGAGAGTGAAACAGAGATTGTGGGTTCTTCTATCATGCTTAGAGCAGGTAGTGGGTATCAGGTATACAGCCCTAAATTAGTCTTATATTACTAATAGGAGTTTCTCAATTAACATTAGCAACTTTTACTCCTCCTCTGTACAGCTGACCTGTGGAGTGCCTCAAGGCCCCATGATATTCTCAATATATTCTTCCCCTTGGATTTATATTTGAGCAGTATGTTATAAGCTATCATTGTTATGCAGATGACACTTAAATATATGAAGAGTTCAGATGCAAAACCCTCTAAATCCATCAGACCTCTTATTTTTGTAAAAGAGCAATTTCTATCAGGCTCCTCTGATTAGGTTCAGAAGTTTAATTTTATAGATAATGAAAAGGTTATTAGCTAGTAAATAAAATACCTTTTTTTCAAAAATGTCACTTTAAACAATTCTTTGGTTTTTAACAAAGTAGATTTTCTTTTGCGTCAAAACCAGCTAAATCCACTTGTGCTTTTTTTGCAAAAATCTCTAAATCCACCTATTGGGACAAGACATTGTAATTAGTTGAAAAATCACTAAAGTTGCAATTAGAAATTATTTTACCAAACATAAAACACATACACAAACCACCTAAAGTTAAAAATACATAAATCTGTCAAGTAAGTGGCGGTTCATTCCGCTGTGGTAACCCCTGATAAACCAGGGACAAAGTTGAAGGAAAATGAATGAATGAAATCTGTGAAGTAAGCGCATTAATCAATAACATAAAAAAATTATCATTAATTAAATCTTAACAATCTGTTGTGATTTCTGATATTTGGGATTTAGATTTAATGTAAGTAGAGCAATGTAAACATTGCAAACATTGTAAACTAAGCTTGTTAGATTCAAATAATATAGTGTAAAAACATTGTGAAACATCAATATCTGTGCATTTTCCATTAATATAAAAATATATTAGTAGTATGTCTTATTAGACATATAGGTAATATGAAGTAATATAAATAATGTATAGTTTTATACAATATATTTATCTTTTAAAAAATAGCTTACATTAGCAAATAAAACACAAGGTCTACTGGGCTAAAAGGGGATGTCTCTCAGACACTTTTAGAAGCTGTCATTCATTCATTCTCATCATACTCAAGGTCTTGGTCTCTTTTTCGTCTCTTGTTTATCCTCATAGCATCCATGTGGGATAAAAGACCGGCACCTTAACTTCGTCTTTCGCGAAACAGAGTTGCCGATTAATGTATAGTAAATCGGACTCATTCAAAGTAGCGTCACTGCGCAAAAAACGTTATAATTGTATGTTACACTTCCGACTGTACAGTGTGTTTTCTTTTTCTTATAATGCACAGAGTTTTGAGGTAAGGGACGTTTTCATTTGCTATCCACTGACAGTCGGACAGTCTCATCCAATTCATCAAACTCCATCTTTTAAAATCTTAATCGGAAGCGGAATAAAACAGTCTCCTCATAAAAGCCGGCTTAGGTAGTGGGCATCAGGGATACAGCCCTAAATTGGTTTCAGTCTTATCTCACTAACAGGAGTTTCTCAGTTAACACTGGCAAATTTCATCTGTACTTGTAACCTTTTTTTTTGACCTGTGAAGTGCATGAAGGCTCACTGTATTTGCTCCCCTTTGATTTATATTTGAGAAGTATGTTATAAGCCTGTTATGTGGATGACACTCTAATATATCTTCCTCCAAAACATAAGAATGATTTAGACCAGGTGGTTGACTGCCTCGAATGTTAAGGCATGGATGTCTCTAAACTTTATAAGTCTAAACGAGGGTAAAACAGAGATTGTGGTGTTACCCCTGTTCTGTCTTTACATTGGCTACCTGTCCAATACGGGACTCATTTTAAAATTCTCTTATTAGTTTTTAAGTTGTTACATGGTTTAGCACCCTCATATCTCTCTGACATGCTGATAGAACAAGTCAACTTAACTATAGGTAAGCCAACTTAAGGCTCTTGGTGGTTCCCAGAAGTAGACTAAAATTCGAGCGGAGATAGAGCTTTTGCCTTAAGTCCTCCAAAAATATTAATTAATTATGGAACAGCCTATCTATGTTTGAAGATGAAAATAATTTCTATTTGATCTGGCTTATTACCATGATTTGTAACACTCTCTTTTTTGAGTATGCTTTCCTTTATGTTTTGTTGCTTTTTTTGATTATGCTTTATTACTCTTTATCTATTCTGTACATCAGTGTTTCTCAACCACGTTCCTGGAGGACTGCATGTTTTGGATGTCTCCTTTGTCTGTTAGACCCTTTGCAGGTCTTTCAGTCTCTGCTAATGAGCTAATGATCTGAATTTAGGTGTATTTGGTAAAGGAGACATGTAAATGTGCAGAGCTGGTGGTCTTCCAGGAACGTGGTTGAGAAACACTGCTGTACAGCACACTGGTCAGCGTTAGTTGTGCTTTATAAATCGTGCTTTATAAATAAACTGAAATTGAAAATTGAAATACATTTTTAATATTAAAACCAGGATTAGACTGAATCCCTTCTCACCAAATAATGCATGAATCCGTCATTCATCCGAACACATTCCTTATACAGCAGACTGTCCTCTTGTAACTCCGTCAGGAAAATGTGGAACGGCTGCAAGGCCTTTTTATTTGATCCATAGAGGCGTCTGATCTGAGCCGCAAGACGACTGATTTCCTATAAGACAAAAGCACCAATAAAATTGCTCTCAATGAAAACAAGCACAGTTTTATCAGAAAACAAATATCTTTTGTTAAATATTTGTCTAGCACAACTATTCACACCCCTATATAAGTATTCCCACTGACATCTAACATTTTTAGTAGAGCTGTTTGATAAGATAAGCAAGTTGTTCAAGCAATATGTAAAGAAATATTGTTTCAAGGCTTTATATATGAGGTAAAAGAAGCCAAACTATGGCTGCACATTGTAGCAATAACAAAACGATCCCAATAACAGTATATGCAATATCCATATCAGAGAGAGGTGTGATCAGTTAACTCTTATGTTATGTTGGGGATGTTTTCATCCACTGTTGAGCCTTAATTTGGCCACAACTTTCTCTGTGTTTCAGCAAATGGAATGATTTTTGGTGACAAATCTTGGATGGCAAATTGACTACCCTTTCGTTATGTTGGTGGCTGTTTTTGCCCTGTTGGCTTCAGTTATAATCACATTTTTTGACTGCAAAGCAATGACATCATATAGTCAAGCATTCTTGATTGTTAGTGGTTTTTCCTGTTGGGAAGAGGTAAAATCTGTCATTTTTACTGTTTCTCATTAGTTGACACCATTAACCTTTTAGATTGGCCTGTGCAAATACAAGCCACAAATAGTAAATGAGGGAGAAAATTTAATCTGATGCTACACAAAAACTAACAATGCATCAAAGCCAATGCTGTTACTAATCATAGCATATACATCGCATTTTTGTGTTGTTTTATGTGGCTTTACACAGTCAATTGCCTTTTGGAATTTTTCCTACAATTATCATATAATATGGCATGCTGTGTGCACTTAATTGTGCTCACAAACCATTCAAGTGGCCTCCATTTCCCAGGTGAGTGAAATTATATACTTATATACCATATCTATACATGTATTTGTTTATTTAAGATAATTTATCATTTATATTTTTCTTTAGACCTGTAAAGCACTCCAGAATCTGACAGATTGATTAGCTGTAGGCTCTAGAACAGTCATCTGAAGCGTTGTCATACAGTGTTATGCCTGGATTTCATCAATAGCCTTGCATTTACTAACACAGACTATATTTGAAGTATTTGGAAGGCGTTTTCCTCCTGTAGAAAAACGTCATAAGAACAATGCTTAGTGGCTCAATGCATTATAACAGAGTTTTTAAAAGACTAAACACTTTATTGATATAGTAAACTGAACTTCAACTCTGAAAACTGGACCGACACAGTTTCAATTTACTATAATCTTCTATGTTTAGCTGCTTTGACACAATCTACATTGTAAAAGCGCTATAGAAATAAAGATTAATTGAACTGTGGTCAGAACACAAATGAGTAGCAGGTAATGAAGTATTAAGCATTTCTCACAAAGAAAAACCCGTCTAAGCAAAATGCTAGCATGCGTCTGTAGCTCCGCCTCTTTGCCCTTGTTTGGTATCTCCCGGTCGGTGCGATGACACGCGAACAAAATGGCGACGATTAGCCACGCATACTTGTAGCTTCTTTTGCGTTCTTCAGAAACCTATGGGTGACGTCATGGATACTATGTCCATTTCTTTTACAGTCTATGGTTTTTTACCCTCAAATCAGTGACATCATGAACTTCCCAATTAAATTGGATGTATTATGCTCCCTTTCACAACTGTTTGAAACTTAGGCTTTGATCCAAATTGTGCCATTTTGGTGACTGTTGCTTTAAATTCAAATGAGATTGTGCTCTTTTCAGAAGAAGGCGGAGCTACAAATGCCTATGTGTCAGCATAGTGACAGATTTACAAACAAGACTAATATCCTATGTTAATGAGTGTGAGATGGTCACTAGTGGGCGGGGCTTTCCCCCTCTGATGACACGTACAAAGGGACAATGTTAATCAAAGTGTTTCTGCAGACTGTTTTTATCAAGTCTGATTATAAACAAATAAAATTAATACATTTTTCACAATTAGAAGCTGGTTATATTCACACACTGCTGACACACAATTGTGTTTAAACCCCTTATAACAGTTATTTTTGCATAATAGGTGCCCTTTAACGGAGGGCCATGTATCTTGCTCAGGTATCCTGCATGTGAATCTGACCTTGTGTGTGAGATGTTCAGCCATGCTGAGGTCGACACACAGACGCAGTCCTGCTGTTTGCGCCTCCTCCAGTCTCTCTTTGGCGATGGCTTTAATGACACGTTTACTGAGCTGCACGCCATTCACATCTGCAAGACAGACCACTGATCAGCTAGAAACCAGCAACAAAACATAATATAACATACAGTTCATCTGTTTCAGGTTTTATAAGTCTCTCATGATCATTAAGACTGCAATTATTTTATTTATTTATGTATTTACTGTTGATTCAAAATTATTTGTTCTCCTGTGAATTTTTAAAACATATATATTTCCCAGGCGATGTTTAACAGAACAAGTAAGGAATATTTTTCCTTCCTGATAAAGTCTTATTTGTTTTATTTCGCCTAGAATAAAAGCAGTTTTTATTTTTTAAAAAACATTTTAAGGTTAATATTATTAGCCCCCTTAAACAAGATTTGTTTTTGATTGTCTACAGAACAAACCACTGTTATACAATGACTTGCCTAATTACCCTAACTTGCCTAATGAACCTAGTTAAGCCTTTAAATGTCACTTTAAGCTGAATACTAGTGTCTTGAAGAATATCTAGTCAAATATTATTTACTGTCATCATGGCAAAGATAAAAGAAATCAGTTATTAGAAATGAGTTATTAAAACTATTATGTTTAGAAATGGGTTGAAAAAATATCTCCGTTAAACATTCATTTTCTTTTCGGCTTAGTCCCTATATTAATCTGGGGTCGCCACAGTGGAATGAACCGCCAACTTATCCAGCATATGTTTTATGCAGCGGATGCCCTTCCAGCTACAACCCATCACTGGGAAACACCCATACACTCTCATTCACACACATACACTATGGACAATTTAGCTTACCAAATTCACCTATAGCGCATGTCTTTGGACTTGTGGGGGAAACCGGAGCACCCGGAGGAAACCCACGCCAACACGGGGAGAACATGCAAACTCCACACAGAAATGCCAACTGACCCAACCGAGGCTCGAACCAGCGACCTTCTTACTGTGAGGCGACAGCACTACCAACTGCGCCACTGCGTCCTCCTCTCCGTTAAACATCACTTGGGAAATTGTTAAAAAGAACTAAAATTTCACAGGAGAGCTAATCATTTTGACCTGTATGTTTTAATGTTGTATCAGCAGCATAATAATGACAACACTTTTTTTTTCACTTTAGTATCATAACCTTTTCTTAATAAGCATGCATTGTACAAAAAAAACATACAAATAACAACAACACTGATAAAAATCATATGAGATCTTTCAATTTGATCAATGATAAATATAAAAAATGCCACAAATAATGTTTTATAACTATTAATAACTGCCCCTTTTGGGCTTTGATCCTAATTGTGGTGTTTTGGTGACTTATTTAAATTCAAATGAGATTATGCTCTTTTTTTAAAAGAGGGCGGAGCTACTAATGCCTGTGTGTCAGCATAGTGGCAGATTCAAAAACAAGACTAACGTCCTATGCTAATGAGGGAGAGATGGTCACTAGTGGGCGGGGCTTTCCCCCTCTGATGACACGTATAAAGGGAGAATGTCAATCAAAGTGTTTTTGCACTTTTTTTTATCAAGTCTGATTATAAACAAATAGAATTAATCAATTTTGACCATTAGAAGCTGGTTATATTCACACACTGCTGACACACAACTGTGCTTAAACCCCTTATAAAAGTGATTTTTGCATAATAGGAGCCCTTAAAAACTGTGAGTTTTATATGATAAAACTGTGCAGCGCAATAAGACAGATGACGTATTAATGGTCAGATCACCTTTATCTTGTCTGTTGAGCTTCTTTCTCAGTTTCTCCTCTTTTCTTTTGCTTTTTTTCACCTCTAGTCTTCTCTCCCAGTTACGCTGTTTGCGCATCACATTTTTCTGTAGAAGCAAAAAAAAGTGACACAGAATGAATGCAGAAGCTGCCAAGTCATCTTTTATATTGGTCTGAATTTAATTATTTCTAATAATGTTTTTTTTATTCATCTGCTTTACTGTTTTATTGAATGCAGAAGTCAGAATGTGTGAATATAAAACCAACTTTACGTCAAAGTAGGAAAATAAAACGGACATTCCCTTAACGCCATTTATTAAAATTGTTTTACTCCTTAAAAAATAACCAAACGGGAACCAAAAACTAACGTTATTAAATATTTTATTTGATTTATTATGTGTTTAAACAATACAACTATATTATTAACCTGGAAATTAAATAAAAAATAAAATAGATAAAGGGCATCACGGTGGCGTAGTGGGTAGCACGATCACCTCACAGCAAGAAGGTCGCAGGTTTGAGCCTCAGCTGGGTCAGTTGGCATTTCTGTGTGGAGTTTGCATGTTCTGCCCGTGTTCGCGTGGGTTTCCTCCGGGTGCTCCGGTTTCCCCCACAAGTCCAAAGACATGCGGTATAGGTGAATTGGGTAAGCTAAAATTGTCCGTAGTGTATGTGTGTGAATGAGAGTGTATGGATGTTTCCCAGTGATGGGTTGCGGCTGGAAGGGCATCCGCTGCGTAAAAACATATGCTGGATAAGTTGGCGGTTCATTCTGCTGAGGCGACCCCAGATTAATATAGAGACTAAGCAGAAAAGAAAATGAATAAATAGATAAATAATAATAATAATAATTAAAAAAAGTAACTTACAGAGGCAAAATTATCAAATGATATAATACTTAAATATATAAGTGTAATCTATAAGTAATAAATAAGTCCTTATAAAGTTTCACAGTTTTTACATTTTTATTTATTGTAAACATTTTGTAATGTATTAATTAAATCATTTAAGTCACAACCAAAATCTGCAAATTGGGTATATAATACATTATATTCAATTTGCGAATAAAATATATACATATTAAAATAAATAAATTGTCTATTGACTATGTTATGTTTGTCGTGAGAAATATGATATATATGAAATATGAAATATTACCGAGCGCGCGGTCTCTTCTCTGTCGTCACGCGCGTGCTCGAGCTCCACGTCAATGTGCAGAAACTCCAGTAAATCCGCGACCGGAGCCTCGTTTACTATAGTAAACCCACCGTCCGGAGAACAGCTGCTTACATGAAGCTCTTCCTCCATCTGTTTGGATGTCTGAAAATAAAAGACCGTATATTCTGCCGAAAACAACGAAAAATCATTACATTTCCATCATGACAAACATCACGAGACTGATAAAGTGAAAGTACGGTGTTTTTACACTGCCGAAGGTCTCCGCGAAAGCGACGAGTAACTGATAAACCACAAAAATGTAAACATATGTTAAAAAACAAAAACAAAGGGTCGCAGACAACATGAAAACCAGCAAGTGTTTTGGAAAGTCGTTAGACTGGCGCCTTGTTATGACGTCACGCAACCACGTGGTTGCAAAATTCATAATACCAGTTAAAGGCCTGTATAAATGTAATTAAAAATCCTTTATTTTAATATAGCGCCCAGTTTATACGTGTTTGTAAAGTGTAACCTACTTATACTATAATGCAGATGTGCTAAAGCATACTACACAATTATAATTATGAATGTTTAGACTTTTTTACTCGTAAAATGTTTAAATATATATACCTTTACGACACTTAAACATTGTTCAAGCCAGTAAACAGTCAATAAAATCAATATCAGTTTATATAATATGAGCCGCATTCTCATTTTTTATCACTTAATTTGTGAAGCTTTATTTCTTGAAACACGACTTTATTCTTGAAATGAATTTTTTCCCCTTGAAACGCAAGTTTTTTCTACACATATTCTTCGACAAGATGACACCGACGACGATGGCCGCCTCCGTGTCGTGCTCTGCAGTTGTTTTTGTTAGTTTGTCCCGTCTTGAGTCACATTCCTACTATTAGTTTAACCAGAGACGAATTGTTGGACATTCGGACACATACACCACCAAATGTTTTTCCAGACTCCCCCCACTGAGCATCATGGACAGCATTGTGGCAGCAGTGGAG
>CAIGQV010000818.1:32751793-32789293 GCA_903798115.1 Danio jaintianensis | reverse complement strand
TGTCAGACTGTTAACTCACTTTTATCATCATTTACATGAAAGTGCAATTATTTACAGAATAATAACAAGTATTTTAATATAACGTTTTTAAAACTAGTGGCCTTTCCACTTAATTTGACAAAATCTTCCACAATTTTTTTCTGACCTTGAAGGGTTTGAAGTTTTCTCTTGAAAAATTCTGGAGGTTTTCCTGCTACCTCAACATGCTTGGTTTCAAGGTGTCGCCGAAGTTTAGCGGGTCTCATGCTGTCATTAGCCAAAATATCTTGACAAACCACACATAAAGGTCGTGGTTCATCAGCTGGTCCTGTCCACGTAAATCCTAAACTCAAATACTGATCATCATATCGTCGTCTTTTGGGTTTAAGCCCTGAACTTGAAGGCTTTGAATCGGGGTCTCAGAAACCGATCCATTGTATCAACAGGCATATACCTGTATTGGCGGGCTTGCCAAACAGAAGCGAATTCACAGCTATGGCCTTCTGGGTGAAAAAGGTTTTCTTATTTTTGACGTATAATTTTTTTTAGCTTTGTTTAATTAAAACGTTTAAATATAATAAAAAATACACACAATAATTAAACTTAATAATTTAATTTTATTATATAATATTTTTTTCCCGCGCCTCCCCTGACATGCTCTGGCGCCCCCCAGGGGAGGCGCGCCTCACACTTTGAAAAACCCTGGTTTAGTCCATATTACACCCAGAATTGGGTTGAAATAACCCAACATGTTGTACAGTGTAGATGACTCAAAAAATGTTTTTCCTCCACTGTCCAAACACATGCGCTACATGCGAAATTGGCCGTAGTGTATGAGTGTGTGTGTGAATGCGAGAGTGTATGGGTGTTTCCCAGTACTGGGTTGTGGCTGTGAAGGGCATCTGTTGTGTAAACCATGTGCCGGAATAGTTGGCGGTTCATTCCGCTGTGGCGACCCTTGATAAATAAAGGACTAAGCCGTAATAAAATTAATGAATGAATGGAGACGTGAATAAAGAACGATGATGAAATATGGAACGTGATGAAATATGGAAAAATATATATTTTATTTTACATACAAAATGAAGGATCAGAAATAGTGCTTCCAGACAAAAGGACATGCATTTTTATGCAGATTTTCCAAATTTGCTTAGAATGTGAAAAGCTTGCATTTAACGTAACTAAACATGCATAATAAAAATATACAACCCAGGCTCATTCAGATTACGTACCCCTATATACATTTCTAGAGAGTGCCAAGTACGTCCCAGGAGCTACGTTTTTTTTTTGCAGTTTTTGTTTTCGCGAGTCCACCAGAGGCCACTGTGTACGCTTTTTGAGATCTCAAATCTCTCTCGCGAGTGCCATTTGTGCCTGCTGTTCTCCCGTAAATCCACCAGAGGCCGCTGTCGACTGACTGACCGACTGACTGACCAATCAACTGACCCATTATCCCCCTTCCCTAAACCCAACCAATAGTGTTTTCAAAAGCACTGATTGACCCGCCCAACCCTTTCCCTAAACCCAGCCGCAGTGTTTTAAAAAGCAATCCAGAAAAAGTAAAAACCCTCTGATTTTTACCACATTTTCAAATTTTACCACATTCTCACCCTGTTTTTTTACTTGTTTATTTTATTTTTTGGCTTCTGTTTTTGTCTTACCTCCTTTCTTTTTTTTTTTCAAGTCCACCGACCTACATGGTGAACTACCGGACAAACTGGTAACAGCGGGAAAGCCGCCAACACGGAAGTAAGCGGTCAGCTGGTAAGCGAGAAAAGGAACGGCGTCATAACGCCCTATAGTGTTAATTTTAAAGATGAAATGCAGCCATACGTAGCTCTGGCTACATAATTCGTGATCTCTAGAAATGTATATCGGGCTACGTTTTCAGAATGAGCCTATGTTGCAACTATATGTACACTAAGAAAAAACACAAACACAAAACTCATTTAAATAGACTGTCCTTCAATGATCTTTTTCACCCATTCATCTTTGGGACTGAGGCAGGTCTTCCCGTTTTTCAGAGTGGCACTGTAAAAGACAAACAAACATCTATTTGACATTTTTTTCTACGTCAATGTAATGTTTTAGCATGCAACCAAACTACTGCGACCCACTGATCTCTGCTTTCTGTCACACTCACATGACCTCCATGTTTTTGCACCGCGCTCCAGCAGGAATGGTCTGTAAATTCTGTATTAGTTTGGGATTGATTGGCTTTCCCATATACGTCTTCACACACTGACAGCGTAACTGCTGGACGGGCAGTCGAGCAGCAAACACTTCACCAAAATAAAAGAGAAAAAGGAGCATTCATTTACTTTCAAAGCACCTTAAAGGGGCAGTTCACCCCAAAAATGAACATTTCCTCATCATTTACTCCAAACTGTTATGAATTTCTTTCTTCTGTTGATCACAAATGAAGATATAATGAAGAACGCTGGATTAAACTTTCATAGTAATTTTTGTTCCTACTATTGAGTGGCTGTCAAGTCAGTGGCTGCTTTCTTCCAACATTCTTCAGAATATCTTCATTTGTGATCAACAGAAGAAAGAAACAGGATTGAAAGAAGTGAAGAAGTGTAAATTATGACAGAATGTTTATTTTTGGGTGAACTATCTCTTTAAATACAGACAATTTCACCATCAACATTAATAAATTCCTTAAAAAACATTCTGCTTACCTCCTGTTGTGGACAGCAGCATCATGCAGGCCAGAAAAACGAATGCTGACACGGTGAACTTCCCCATTGTGGAATCGATTAATGCATACGAGAGGTGAAGATACTGACGTTTGCTGAAGAAATCCCAGTGGACTTCTGTTAATAGCGATGGTAGTCTGTCTTTTATAGTAGCCCACCCTGACACCCCATTCTTCAGGAGTGATTGTGCAACAGGTCCTCCCTAAACGAAGCCAAATTCCAGAGAACAAACCCAGGAGCTTTAGACTAAAGCAAACACTGCTGGTGATGTATTGTTTACAAGATGACGTGCATTTTTAGCTAGAAATGATCTGAGATAAGGAAGGGTTCCCATAGGATTTGTGAAAACTGAAGCAATAAAACATGATAAAAATTAAATCTACAGGACATAGAGGGGACTATACTCTCAGAAATACAGGTATGAAAGCTGTCAAAGGGCAGTACCCTTTTCAAAGTTTCACTTTTGTACCTCTTAGGTAAATTTGAAATAAATTACTAACCCAATATGGACCATTTGTGCTAATATGCACATTTAAGATATCCATATGGATCTTTTAGGTGCTAATATGCACATTTAAGGTACCAATAATGATCTTTAAGGTGCTGATATGCACATTTAATTTACCAACATGGATTCATTATGTGCTTATATGCACATTTAAGATATCAATATGGACCATCAGGGGCTAATATGCACATTTAAGATACCAATATGAATATTTTAGGTAGTGTATGCACATTTAAGGTACTTACATGGATCTGTTAGGTGCTAATATGCACATTTAAGGTATGTTATGGACTTTGTAGGTGCTAATATGCACATTTAATTTACCAACATGGATTCATTACGTGCTTATATGCACATTTAAGATATCAATATGGATCATTAGGGGCTAATATGCACATTTAAGGTACTGACATGGATCTTATAGGCACTGATATGCACTTTTAAGTTATCATTATGGATTTTTTTAGGTACTAATACGCACATTTAAGATACCAATATGGATCTTTTAGGTAGTGTTATGCACATTTAAGGTACCTACATGGATCTGTTAGGTTCTAATATGCATATTTAAGGTATGTTATGGATCTTTTAGGTGCTAATATGCACATTTAAGTTACCAATATGGATCTTTTAGGTGCTAATATGCACATTTAAGATAACAATATTGATCTTTTAGGTGCTAATATGCACATTTAAGGTACCAATATGAATATTTAGGTGCTAATATGCATATTTAAGGTATATTATGGATCTTTTAGGTGCAAATATGCAAATTTAAGGTACCAACATGAATCCATTAGGTACTAATATGCACATTTAACTAAGATACCAATATGGATCCTTTAGGTACTATTATGCATATTTAAAGGTACCAATATGGATCTTTCAGGTGCTAATATCCACATATAAAGGACTAATATGGACCTTTATGCACATTTAAGGTATGTTATGGATCTTTTAGGTGCTAATATGCATATTTAATGTACCAATATGGATCATTTAGGTGCTAATATCCACATTTAAAGTACCAATATAGACTTTTTAGATACTAATATTCACCTTTAAGGTACTAATATGTACCATTTTAAGTACAAAAGTGGACCTTTTGGAAAGGTACTGCCCAAGTGACAGTTTTTGTACCTTTATTTCTGAGAGTGCATATCAAATTTTGGTTACATGAAACCTAACCATACAAAATATGAAGACAAACCAGATAAACATGTTGAGGTGAAGTTCAAGCAGCTGCAAACACTTCCCAAGACGACCCTGAAGACGGTCAACGGTTGCTTTATCATTTTTTTATGTGATACAGTGAACAAAAAGAGTAGATATTTGTAATAAATGTAGCACATAATAGGGCAGCACGGTGGCGCAGTGGGTAGCACAATCGCCTCACAGCAAGAAGGTCGCTGATTCGAGCCCCGGCTGGGTCAGATGGCATTCCTGTGTGGAGTTTGCATGTTCTCCCGTGTTGGCGTGGGTTCATTCCGCTGTGGCGACCCCAGATTAATAAAGGGACTAAGCCGAAAAGAAAATGAATGAATGAATGAATGAATGAATGTAGCACATAATTTACATTGCATTATAAGTATGCCATTTTACAATCTATTTAAATAACTTTCAATTCAATTCAAGTTTATTTGTTTAGCGCTTTTTACAAAAATTATTGTTTCAAAGCAGCTTTACAAAAGGTGCACATTATTAGATTACAATCAAATATAAGTTATTATATACAGACATCATTAACCTGCAATTTTATAGCATATAGGTGATGTCTATGTGTACATGTTTAATGAAGTGTATTTGTGCATTAAGTGTATGTGTTGCACTGGAAGTCCTCGGTGGTTGGCATCATCTCATCACAGGTCTTGAATCGCATCAATGGCACTGCACAATCTCTAGAGGCCTCACGCTGGGCATCCCCAGGGGGAAATAGAGAACAAAAAAAAAGTTTATAATGTATTTGAACAAGAGATATTAAATGTCAATGTGAAAATGAAGCCCGATAAATGAAAATAGCAGTTATATAAACAAAGATAGAAATAAACATATAAAGCCTATAAGTATTTCTAACAAAATATCTGGTTCATTAAGACAGGAGGAGTGTGTCCTACAGGTGGCTGTCAAGCCCACTCACCTGCGTGGAGCACACTCATGCATCATACCGTTAGTGTATGCTTTACTAAAAAGATAGGTCTTTAATCTAGTTTTGAACTGAGAGAGTGTGTCTGAGCCTCGGACATTATCAGGAAGGCTATTCCAGTGTTTAGGTGCCATAAATGAGAATGCTCGACCTCCTTTAGTGGACTTTGCTATTCTGGGTACTACCAGAAGCCCTGAGTTTTGAGATCTTAAAGAGCGGGTTGGATTGTAGCGAGACAGAAGGTTGGTTAGATAAACAGGAGCTAGATTATTTAAGGCTTTACAGATAAGAAGCAAAATACTATTAACAACAATTTTATGTGGATCAAAATAGATTTTCAAGCATCAAACACATATTAATTATTTGTAAAGCATCAAAACAGGTACAGCTTTTTAAAACAACTATTATAAAATTGCAGATTATTTGCAGAATATCCTATTAAAATGCAAGTCAGTGTATTATAGCACGAAAGATATCGTCAGCCATATTTCAGAAACACAATCTTGATATTTTTGACATATTAATATACTACTTAAGGATCACATGCAGCCTAAACTGTCGTTTGGTTGTCATTAATAAAACATGATACTGATGTAGAAACGTCAAACAATTTTATTTTAAAATACAGTGCTACTCTGAAAAATATGAAGACATGTCTAAAATATGGAAAACTGAAAGATACAGTGCTCAGCATATATGCGTGCACCCCTCACAAATCTATCTTTTAAATTCATATTTTTAATAAGAAGCTAAACAATATTATATTTGTGCATATACATTAGATTAGTCAGTACTGAAGCCAAATCTGGAGCTTATCTAACAAAATAACTCACGATAACGGTCAAAAACTAGTACACGCAAATGTATATGTTAGAGAAAAATATTAAACACAAAATTTAAAAAGAGGGAAAAATCAAGAGAAGCAAAATAATTTGAAAAATTTAGTTGAAATTTTGTAGGTTGTAATTTTTTTTGCAATATTTTGCATGAATTTAATTGTATTTTCTTTCAATTTCTAAATATGTTTGGTGACTAAAATATTGTTTTAATAAAAATATATGTGTTTAATAAATCGGTTTTGTTTAAACGCACCAAAATACATTGCCTATATATTCACTGAGAAATGGATAATCATATTCATTTTCAAAATGGGGTGTACTCAATTATGCTGAGCACTGTAGCTTACTTAAATGCAGGAGTTTGTTTTTTCTTGCTGTACATATACATTTATTATGCACGTTTTTGCTAATTGTATATATTAGTTGATACATTAACTAATTGAACCCAATTGTAACGTGTCACCAACTAATCTAACTCAAATAACACAATTAAACCCAAAGCTAGAATGTGTGAAATAAGTAAACCCCAAACCAGAAACTGACCACCGGGAAGGTTGATTACAAGGAGATGTGAAATAAAACATTAATCATGTTTACCGCACCTACACAAACACAAACAGTGCAAAGTTCACTCACACTCTTTTACCAGACACGACCATCCACAGACTCACATACAATCTCCAATACATACCAGAGAAATACGACTGCCAGAAATTTGCAGTCTTCCTGGAGTCCAGCAGCAATTTATCCTTCAATAGCAGTTCCACAGAAAAACTGTAATCTGGACAAACTTAAATATAAAACAGAACATTTTAGTGTAAAGTAAAAACAAAACAAAAGTCAGAATAACATTTTTATCATCTAAAGTACTTGTTTTCACTGTAAAGAAACTTTTGTGGATGCTAAAGGTGCCAATATAAACCCTTTTAAAACAAGTGTGTAGTTAAAAAGAGCAGTTTTGATCAAATATGACATTTGTTAATTTGCTAAATATTGCTAGTTTAGAAGTATGAAGTAGCCTAAATAAAACCAACCCTATTATATTTAATACACTTCTACAGCCTTTACTTTACAAGCATGATCCACAATTTGCTGGAAAACATGTTGTAAGTATAAACACAAGAATAATTTGTAATATTTGAAGATGATTATTGACCTTTTGGTGCTAATATGCACACTTAAAGTACCAATATGAATATTTTACGTGCTAATATGCACATTTAATATAGCATATGGATCTTTTAGGTGCTAATATGTACATTTAAGGTATTATATGGATCTTTTAGGTGCCAATATGCACCTTTAAGATACCAATATGGATCTTTTAGGTACTAAAATACACCTTTAAGGTATATTACGGATCTTTTAGGTGCTAATATGCATATTTAAGGTACCGACATGGATCTATTAGGTACTATTATACATATTTAAGGTACCAATATGGATATTTTAGGTGCTAATATACACATTAAAGGTACAAATATGGATTTTTACGTACTAATATGCACCTTTAATGTACCAATATGGATCTTTCAGGTGCTACTATGCACATTTAAGGTACCAATATGGATATTTTACATGCTAATATGTACATTTAAGATACTAATATGGATCTTTTAGGTACAAAAATGCACTATTAAGGTATATTACGGATCTTTTAGGTGCAAATATACACATTTAAGGTACCAACATGGATCCATTAGGTACTATTATACATATTTAAGGTACCGTGGGTATTTTAGGTGCTAATATCCACATTTAAAGTACAAATATGGACCTTTTAGGTGCCATTACGCACATTTATGTTATGGATATGAATCTTTTAAATACTAATATGGACCTTTATACATTTAAGGTATGTTATGGATATTGTAGGTGCTAATATGCACATTAAGAGTACAAATATGGATTTTTAGGTACTAATATGTATCTTTAATGTACCAATATGGATCATTTAGGTACTAATCGAAGACAAATGAATATTTACCTTCTGAATCGATCTTTACTTGATTTTTCAATGTTAAAATGTAGTATTATCTACTTATCAAATATGTCTGACATGCCCCGCCCCCTTCAAGACGCTTCTCATTTATTGCGCTTGAGGTCAACCACTCTCACTGGCAGAGCGATGAGAAAAACAAAACGCTATTGGCTGTTTTTTAAAAGGGGAGGGGCTACTCTATACCACCCTCTCTTCATTTTTTCAGTTGAGATTGTCAAACATGCATACACATTTCAAAGCACTTCACGGGACCTTTAATCACGCCTGACTCAGCATGAATGCTGTTTTTCAGCAGGTTCCTGCCCTGCAGCACGTAACACACAGAAACCCTTAAAGGTGCTGTATGTAAGTTTTTGACTCTTCTAAAGCATAAAAATACCATAATATGTTTGAAGATATTTAAGAAACATGCTAAGTGAACAAACTTGATTATCTGAAAAACAATAAACAGAAAGTCAGATATTCTGCTTTGAAAATGTGCGTTACGTGCTGGAACGGGTGCCTTAGTTTTGGTCATTTAACCTGCCCACTGTCAGCCAATTATATTTTAACATCCTGGGTTGCCTTGGTGGAAAACAGTGTATTTCATTCATTCAGTCAGGAAAGCTCTCAAAGCATGCGTCCGTGACCGAAGTGCAACCTCCGGCGGACAGTAGCAGACTCCGAAATGAGACGCAGATTCAGAGTCCCACATGAGGTTATTAATTAGCAAAAAATATAAATATTATGAACGTAAACATTAGGTGAGCAGGTTACACTGTAACCCCGTGTCCTAACAACACGCTTCGTGACGAGATTTGTAGTGATAAGCAAATTGGCTGTTTGCACCAGACGAAACACAACAGAAATTTAAATACAGCCATTCAGAAGCACAGAATTGTGCACTCACTGCACTCCAACGAAATGGTAAGGTTTATAATCTACTTAATACATATTAAACCTCTTTAACAATATTAAATGTAGATACTGAATCACTGATATGTGTTGGTTTTGAGTCACAGTTCTAAAGTTCAATTTCAAACAGTTTATTTTATTTTCAAGATCTGAGGTGAACTATCTGCTGCTGCTTTCAGTAGTATGGCAATAAATGTCATGTAAAATGGCTTTCAAACTTAAATTATTAGCATTTAACACTGAATAAAGCACATGAGGTGTACCTGAGGTGATCACAGTTTTCTGTTGTTCACCTGTGTCATGATCACCAGCGATCTGGGACTCTAGAGATCGCTGGTGAACTACTACAACTACATTTCCCAGCATTCCGTTACACACACCCGGTCATCACTTACACTGATCACTTCCGCAGCTGCATCCCGTTCACCACTGATTTGTTGGACTTTAAATATACCCTGCACCCGTCTTGTCTTTGCTCGTTCGTTATATGTCTTCATGATTTCTTAGCCCTGTAGTCCTGTTTCTGTTGGTATTGTAGTTTGTTTTTGCTCATGTTTTGTCCTCGTTCTTAGTTCAAGTTTTATTATTATTGTTATTTTGTTTTACACGATGTCCTGTTTTTGTAAGATGATTTATCATTAAATGCACATGGATCCTACCTCTTGTCCCGTCTGCAATACCTCCCAGTAACGTGACAACCTGTGAGAAATAGAAGCCGTTTCTAATATATCAATTCGAGGTGTTGGTTGGGACAAAAACTCTAAGGACAAAAAAAAAGGACAAAATATTCCTTTTTTCGCGTGCCATTGCTTTTATTTAGAACACGGTTTAAATCAGTCTTTAGGCTCGATCGTTAGACTCGCTCCTCAATCTGGCAGAGCAGGCCTCGGGGGCGGCGTGGGCAGAGCAGTCAACGTGGGCGGCGCAGCAGAGCAGGCCTCGTGGGCGGCGCCGGCAGAGCAATCAACGTGGCCAGCGCCAGCAGAGCAGGCCTCGTGGGCGGGGCTGACAGAGCAGTCAACGTGGGCGGCGCCAGCAGAGCAGGCCTCGTGGGCGGGGCCGACAGAGCAGTCAACGTGGGTGGCGCCGGCAGAGCAGTCAACGTGGGCGGGAACTCAAGCTCTACGCCCCCTGGAGCTTGAGTACTATAGTCCCCCCCCAAAAAGTTTCTTTGGATGGACTTGCCTTTGAGTGGCCTCTGGCGAAGCTTGAGCAGGCCCTGGCGTGGCTTGAGCAGGCCCTGGCGTGGCTTGAGCAGGCCCTGGCGAGGCTTGAGCAGGCCCTGACGAGGCTTGTGCAGGCCCTGGCATGACTTGAGCAGATGTAATAATTATATTGATTCATTCATTTGCCTTCGGCTTAGTCCCTTTATTCATCAGGGGTCACCACAGTGGAATGAACCGCCAACTTATCCACCATATGTTTTACACAGCGGATGCCATTCCAGCTGCAACCCAGTACTGGAAAACACCTATACACTCTCACATGCACACTCATACACTACAGCCAATTTAGTTTATTCAATTCCCCTATAGCGCATGTCTTTGGACTGTGGGGGAAACCGGAGCACCCGGAGGAAACCCACGCCAACACGGGGAGAACATGCAAACTCCACACAGAAATGCCAACTGGTCCAGCCGGGACTCGAACCAGCGACTTTCTTGCTGCGAGGCGACGGTGCTAAGCACTGCGCCACCGTGCCGCCCGTAATAATTACATTCAAATGAATTTTTTTTTTAGACCCTCACCGTACAAAATATGATAGAAAACAATGTTATATATAATTTATAGGTATCATTTATACTTCTAGGTATTTATTTGGTATTTATTTAATACCTTGCTTATTGGTTAAATCCGCCCGTTTCCCATGATGCTGTTCAGAAAACGTTCCCAATTAGATAGTTGCATTAGCAAAGTACACCAAAAGAGATCAATAACAGTTTTGTGTTTATCTCTATGGGAAAAATACTTCCATAAATCACGCTGCTGAAGTGGCATTGGCATTAATGCACTTCATTAAAGGACCTAATAATAATAATAAAAAATGTTTAAACAAATCACAGTTCCGCTCTCATAAAGCTGTGAATGACAGCAGATATCTTTTACTGTGCACGAGTTATGGCCTGTTTTTATGACAGTTTTATAATGCTTCAGAAAGCTTCACTCCCTGTGTATATTATATCAAATCATTGACCTTACAACACTTGTCATATTTCCTCATTTTGGAATAAAGTCAGGCATACAGCTTTAAAAAAAAGACCAGATTATTTCAATTTTCTTGCAAACAACAATTTCCTTGTTCAATCTAGCTTATTACATGCAATAAACACCAACAATGACAGTGTATTATTATTATTATTATTTTATTTATTATTCATACAAGCAGATGTCATAATATAAAACCAATGTAAATATATATGAACACACGAAAGGACAATTCAGTGGCACAATAAATATAATCAATAATATACAGTATATGGTTAAGGTCAGGTAAAGTCACAGTGATAACAGTCAGTTTGCAAGCTACAATGCAGGTTGCTTTCACATTCAATTCTTCATTTACCACCGAAAGATGATAAAAATATAATCACAGTAATGCAGTTTCGTTAGCTGCTCGTTGAACAGTCATATTAATTAGTGGTTATTATTGTTGTAAATGTTGTTGTTGTTGGTGCTGCTGCCGCTGCTGCTACTGCTAATTTTGTAGCTGCAAACCTGAAGAGAGACACACACATATTAATATCTGATTATCAAACCAAACATCAAAACACATTACAGTTTATTACAAGTCAATGGGGTATATGCACAGCTAGTGTTTTTCAGCCAATGCTAAACTTCTGGTGAAAGCTTAATGTGACTGTAAGGTTCCTTTTACACATTGATGTTGTAATGTAATTACAATACATTAAGTTAAATAGACTTAAACGTTCGTTTAGTTGTTCAAGCGTAAAACGAGATGAAAGACCGTGTAACCACTAGCACCGTCAGGATCAGCAGGCGAGCGCAGAAACGCCATTGAAAATACTGGGGTAAAATAAACGGTCATATTTTAAAGACATGGTGGGAATTGAATTTAACGTAGTGCTTCTTGTCCGGTCTGACCCACTGAACCACTTTATTTCGTATATATATCTATCAGGCAGTGAAGATCACTGATTTTTAAAGAAATCAGACCTTAAACGTGGCAATTTTATAACGTAAAGAAGTTCACCGGAAGTGCTGAGTCTGGCTGGCTGGCTGAAATTAAAAGTCTGTTCTCATATAGCCCATTCAAATCATGTAAACGAATAAAATAATAATTAAACAATGTCTCATCCTCTTTAAGGGAAAGCATGCATCACCTTATTCTTTGGATTCAATGCTAAAAGACGTGGTTGTTTAAAAACATTCGACAAGATGCGACACCCCTTTTTTAGATCGTCCCATAGCTAACTCTCTTGATCCTTAAAACCGAACACGTATAAATTTATATATATTTTTATAATTATTGATTTGATTATTTTTTAATTGTTTATTTTTTTATTACATTAATTTATTTACATTTGTTTATTTATATGAAGTAGCCTTACACCGCGTCCTAACAATACACGACACAACAAGATTCCAGCGACAAGCAATTTAGCTGTGTGTACCAAATGCAATGCAACAGAAACATTTAAATACCAGCCACTGCACTCGCAACGAAATAATAAAGACTTTTAATCTAATTAATACCTATTAAAACTGTTTAACATTATTAATAGGGTACTCAGTGACTACTGTTGCTGGAGTCACAGTTCAGACTTTTTGCTAGCCATTTCATTTTCAAGATCTGAGGTAAACTATCTGCTACTGCTTTCAGGCATATGGCACTAAATGTCATGTAAAATGCTATTTAAACTCACATTGGTAGCATTTAACACTGAATAAAGCCTATAATCAGTACCTGAGGTGATCATTGTTTTAGTTTATGCTGTTGTTTTGCTGCAAAGTTGCGAAAATAGACATTTTGTGCACCACCGACGCAGATTGTTAGGACAAAAACTCCTTTTAACATGGAAAGGATAGCTTTTATTGCGTGTTGCACATTTAGTTACGTGTTGTGAGGAGGGAAGTGTTTATTAGGGTAGTGTTGTTGAGTAATAATTCAAAGTTAATGTTGTAATTTGCTGATGTCATGCAGGAAATTCACTAAAAAAACAAATTTAAACAAGAACTTACTTTTCCTTGAGGGAAATCACCCACATCTCTGTAGGATTGAGACAAATGTGCCCTTTCTTGAGTGTGGCACTGTTGAAAACAAATGGAAAATACTTTAAAATCGACAGAATGTCATTGAAGCAAATGGTCAAAAAGGTCACTTTCTGACTTCATCATTAAATGTGCAGTTATAGTCATTTACTTCCTCACGTCTTGCTAAATCTCTATGACTTTGCATCTTGCATGAAATGCAAAAATGTATTTACACCAGAATGTCCAAGCAGATACATAAAGCTCAATAGTGCAAAGCAAGACATTTTTTTCTGAAGAAAATCTCTGAACACCTACTCTGATGAACATTAAGGTGATGAGGACAACAGACCGTTGAATTATTAGAAAAATGTGCATTATTTATAATAATTCAATGGACTTTAGTAAAAAAAATTTATACTAGAGTTATCACAGCTAAACACACTCTTCATATGTTGCATTTCAGACATTTGTCAGGTTTTTGTCCTCAAACTGCCCCTGTGTAGGACTAGTTTATTTTACATCTCATCCAAAGCCTTCTGTTGTGTTTTGGATGGGATTTTTGACTGTTGTAGCTGTGAAATAACTCGAATAATTCAGCATAGTGATATATGGAGCTGTACTTTGCTCAAAACCTGCCGGGACTACTTTATCTGTGCATTTATATGAAAATAATAGAGCGTTTAGCAGCCAATCAGAATCAAGCATTCAACAGCACAGTATAACAAAGCTTTATTAACGAAGGTGAAGCACTCATGTAGCGTCACACTTTCAACATTTCATAAACTACACTGTAAAAAAAGCTGGATTTCACACAATCAATGGATTTAAGTGAAGGAATTAAGTTAGCTTAGAAGTTTTTACAAATTTAAGTGGATTGAACATAAAACTTTTAAGTTGTCCTAAAAAACCCCTCAAGAATTGTGTAGTTTCAGCTCATTTTAAATAGTTTGAACAAACAGCAAACAGTTTTTTGAGTGTACACTGTAAAAAATGCTGAGTTCAAGTTGTCCCAACACAAATCCATTAAGTTAACTTAACTTATTTAAGTGGATAGAACATAAAACAATTAAGTTGTCCCAAAAAAATCTCAAGAATTGTGTTGAGCTGTTTACATGTATACTGAAATGATTCGGTAAATTGTTGATGTGAAAATAATAAATATATTGATAAAAAAAAAAAAAGAATTGTGTTGAGCTCATTTTACATAAGTAGTTTGAACAAGCAGCAAAATCTTTTTTTTGGAAACACTGTACAATAACAGTACATGAATAACGATCTCTTAATATGTAAACTAAACATTACTTTATTATGAACCAATGATGAATTAATGCATGCGCTAATCATGACCTAACTTAAACCACAACATGAGTCACATGAGTTCATGCGTGAGTAATGGCTAACTTAATTACTTGTTAGTACATGTTGTTCATTAATGTATTAAATAACATTTAAGTTTAAGCTAAATGTAACCAACATGAACTCATGAGCTGTTAATGTATAATTATGTCATGACTTTACTTGGAGGGTCACATCACCATTAACTCATCCTTAACTACTCATGAACTCCTGTGTTTAAACTGTTCATGTTGATGTTGACAGTACACTTTTCTATTGTTATTCAGTGTAAATGCACTAGTTGGACGTGCATAAGGAGTTTATGAGAGTTAAGAATGGGTTAATGATGATGTGCCCCTCCAAGTAATGTCATGATATAATTATACATTAACATATCATGAGTTCATAACAAACAATCATGTACTAACAAGTAATTAAGCTAGCCGTTATTCAAACACGAACTCATGTGAGTCAAGTTGTAGTTAAAGTTAGTTCATGATTAGCGCATGCATTAACTCATCATTAACTCATAATAAAGTCATGTTTAGTTTACATATTAACACATCATTACTCATGTACTGTTATGGTAAAGTGTTACTCATTTTTTTGAGTGTACCAGTCAAATTTTATTCAAAGGACGCATGCTTTTGAAACGTTTTAAAGCATCCCAGCATTCACTATTACTTTTATTTTTAAAATATATTTATTATCTGTTTTTTGTCCTGTCTCTGTAATTCTGTTGCACTGTAGAAGCTCTGTCACGAAAACAAATTCCTCGTATGTGTGAACATACCTGGCAATAAAGCTCTTTCTGATTCTGATTCCTTGATTGACTCTTTTGTTGTTGTTTTTTTTTAAATGCAGTAATAAAGGCAGTTTAGTGCACATCATGTATTAATATTTAAATGTTTGTTAATCTTCACACTCACATGATCTGCTCAAATCTGCAGTGTGGTCCAGCAGGAATCACCTTCAGGTCGAGTACTTGTCGTTTAGGAATTGCTGGTTGTGAATGTGTTTTAATGCACTGACAGCGCTGCATTGGAGGTAGAGCTTGACCTGCAGTGACAGAGAGAGAGATGTACAGTAAGATAAAGCTGAAATATTGATCAGAAATGTCAGAAAGTGAATGTTAGTTTCTGCTTACCCTCATTGGTGCACAGCAGTGCAGTCGTGCAGATCAGAAGCATGAAGGCTGAAACGCTGAACTTCATCATCCTGAAGGTAAAGATTGAAGCCGGTGTGTGGAGTGAGTGTGTGTGAGGTGTGTGTCTAACAGTGGTTGACTCTCCCTTTTAAACACTGAGACTCCCACACAACGTGACAGAGTTTATTGCGCAATCCAGATTTCCGACTAAACTTCTCTTCCAAGGAACCCTCTCTCTCTCTCTTTTATGCTTATTATGTTATTGAAATTTCACACTAAAAATGAAGCAACAGTTACAGTTTTCCTGCCAGTTAGGGATATTTAAGTGCAGCTTAATTGAGTTAGTATGCTAGAATAAGCATTTCTAAACTGTTTCATATTTCATACACATATTTCTAAGGTTTTCACCTACTATTTTCGTGTCTGATTCATTTCTAGCAGGAAAAAGGGTCTTTCAGTTTAATTGTACACAAAGGAACACTACACAAGCTTCACTTGCTTTTCTGCCATGACATTTTGTTAGTATAGAATATTGTTAGTATTATTTACTGAACTTTTAATTCAATAATTCAAGTGATAGCAATAATTCTAGCGATAATTCACAATAATTTAAGCGATAGCAATGATTGTAAGACTGAAGTTATAATTTTCAGCCCATCTGATCAGTCTTAATAATTCTACTTTAGGCACTCTGTCTGGTTTTAACTCAAGCTGTGTAGGCAATTTAGTTGTCCTTTTTTTACCTTACATCTTTTGCCTGAAAAGTCATGTGAGACAGTTATTCATGCTTTTATAACTTCACACGTGCATTACTTTAATTCTCTAATTTAAGGCATTTCCAAATCCCAGGTAGACTTCAAGTGGTCCAGAATGCTGCAGCAAAATTCCTTACAAACGGTCACATATATGACCATGTCACCCGCATGCTACACTTCCTCCATTTTCCACCAGTCCAGTCAAGACTTGAGTTTAAAATCATTTTATTTTTGTCAAATACCTACACAGTCTGGCTCCTGGACACTTATCAGACCTTCTGCATCCCTATAGCTCTCCTAGAAGTTTAAGATCTTGGCATCTTACATTGAAAATTCCTACTTCGAGGCTGAAACGCAGAGGAGACAGAGCATTTTTAATGGTGGTTCCTTGATTGTAGGATGGATTGCCGTAACAACTCAAAAAGGCCCCATCACTAGACTGTAAAAAATGCAACCCAAACTCATTCTGAATACGTACCCCGTATATACATTTACGTATATACATTTCTGGAGAGCACCAAATACGTCCCAGGAGCTACGTTTTTTTTTGTTGCAGTTTTTGTTTTCGTTAAACCACCAGAGGCCGCTGTGTATGCTAAAAATATTGTACAAATATTTTCATATTTTCATTTTCTAGCCTTGTTTATCTTTAATATATATATATATATATATATATATATATATATATATTAAAGATAAACAAGGCTAGAATATGAAAATATGAAAATATTTTTACATCAACAAAAACATCTTGTGATTGTAACATTCAATGTGCAATAAAGTGTCATAAAAAAACGAAAAAAAACCCCGCACATCTTTTGTATTTACAAGTAAAATTAAATATTATACTCGACCTATGCCTAAATCTAAAAAGCACTAAATAATTTATATATTTATAAATTACACTGATTAAACGAAATAACTATATATTACACTTAATAACTAAATTAGGCTATATTATCTTATTTTTTTTATTAAAACAAAAGTGATTTAACAATACTGCGCCACTGACAAGCCAACCGCATAGAGAAACAAAGCAACCACAGAAATCGCAGTGATCACTTTTTCCGAAGTTACGCTGTTCTTTTTTGCACTTAATTATTGTGCGTCTAATGTTAAAAAATCAATAATGAATAGGCCGACAAGAGTGTATCCTGTGTGTGTGTGTGCGTGTGTGCGCGTGTATGTGTGTGTGTTTCCACCAACTGTTTGTGTCCAGTCTTTTATCACTGAAGCCGCTCCGCTCTCTTCCAAAACCGAAAATTACTTCGTCTGTCTGGCAATATTTCGTGTTTTAATCGAATGAAAAACCAATTTAGATGAGCCAATATTCAAAAATTGCAGTAAAGTAACTGTGACGTGCGGCCACACATTGAATCTGAGGTATCATCTCATCTTTCTCGCTGTCATCCAGACATCAATACGTAGACGCCACACAAGCGTCAAGTCGCGAAACTGAGACTGGTAAGCTACCAGCTGACAGTTAGAATAGCTGAAGCCTTTGCGAAATCTTTCAAAATACAGCACTGAAATTAACAGGCATAAATGTCTTTGAGCCAAAAAGTCTATCTGTAGGATATCTGTAAAAAACGTAATCAGAGCCGATGTTATGTAGAAGTTGTGAAGCCTAATAATTCTATTAATTCTAATAAAATTAAAACCAAAACACAATTAATTGCATTCATCGTTTGATAAAAAATATACGGAAACGAAAAAAAAAAAAAAATCAAAGGGGGGCTAGTGTGTATTAATGTTTTAATTAAATTAATAAAAAATATGCTTGGCCTATTTAAGCTAAATGGCTATACGCTGCAAATAGGCTAGCCATTCAATAAATATTATTTTACATAATTCGCGATCTCCAGAAATGTATATAGGGCTACGTTTTCAGAATGAGCCTATGTTGAAAAAATGCCAGTTCCACACAATTCCATCATGTTGTTCCAACACAAATTAAGTTAACTTATTTGTTTTTACAAATTTAAGTGGATTGAACAAAAACCAATTAAGTTGTCCCTCCAAAAAACTTGAGAATTGTGTTGATTCAACTCCTTTTAAATAAGTATTTTAAATCTCTTCGCTATTAAAAAGTGTTAATCTGCAGTTTTTTTTTAATCTGTTTTAATCACTTGCCCTTGCTATATTGAGCAGCTATTGCTATTTTTATTCTCTGGACCTGTACTGTTATTATTTAGCTTGTTATGTACAGCACTTTGGTCAGCGCCTGCTGTTTTAAAAGTGCTTTATACATTAAATAAACTAGTTCACTCAAAAATTAAAATTAACCAACTATTTACTCTCCCTCGAGTCAAGTCAAGTTTATTTATATAGCGCTTTTCACAATGTAGACTGTGTCAAAGCAGCTTAACATAGTTTTAGTAAAGTCCAGATTTCAGAGTTGAAGTTCAGTGTAGTTTAGTTCAGTGTGGTCTAAATTTCATTGCTGAAAGTTCAAACACTGTAGAGCAAATCCACCGAAGCACAGCTCCACAAGTCCCGATCCGAGCAAGCCAGTGGCGAGGAAAAAAAAACTTCACCAATTGACGAAGTGAAGGGAGAAGCCTCGAGAGACACTAGGCTCTGTTAGGTGGTTCCAATCCTTTAAGAGTTATTTTTATTAAGCTGAAAACCTGAAACCATTGACTTCCATAGTAGGAGAAACAAATACTATGGTATTGTACATACAGCTTTCATTAAAATATCATCTTTCAAAACTCATGAAGGTTTGAAACAAGTAAAGGGTTAGTTAATGATGAGAGAGTTTTCATTTTTGGGTGAACTGTCCCTTTAAGCAACTTTTACCTTTCATATTCTCTCTATATTATACTATAAAGGAGCCATGAAAGCTTGATGAATTTATGATACTCATGCATACAATTTCAAAACTAAAGTTATTCTTTTCATATATATATATATATATATATATATATATATATATATATATATATATATACACACAGACGTGGACAAAAATGGCCACCCTTCAATTTTGTGCAGGCCAATTTCATTAGTTTGCCTTTTTAACGCTTCTGTTGAACCCCAAATTGAAAGCAATATGATTTTCATTACATTATTTTCAGAAATGTTTGATTAATCATTACTTTTTCAGTTTCAAATTAATTTAGCGACCACTGTGGGTTTTTCTTTTTCAATGGAAATGCATAAAACTTGCCAGCACAAACTAGCATAAACCATTCTGCAAATTCTTTACGAACTAACACGATGAAAGATGAAAGTTCAAGTTATGTCAACTTTTTTTTCAATCAAAGAAAAAGAAAAGAAAGTTGTCACGGTTTATGGGTCTGTGTGTTCTTTCTGTTTGTGTGTGTGTGTGGGTGTGGTACGCATGGCTGATGGTTCTGCGTTTACCTTCGGCATCTGTGCGATCACGTGGTATTGTTGTTCACCTTTGTGTCTGTGTCTCATCAGGCTGTCCTCGCTGAGTCCCGTTGGTGGCGAGTTCGCATCCCGAAGTCGAGTTGCTTCTTATTTTTGGACTCTCCTTGCATCCACCTGTCGACAATTTCTTTTCTGTTCACAAACTTGTTTTGCCTGCTACTGTATCAGGCTCTTGAGAGTTATTAAACGTCCTGTCCACTTGCAATTGGGTTCAGTCGTGATTTGTGACAAAAGTGTTTTCAGTTCAAGATCAACTTACTTTTCCAGCCGATTTGTTGCATTTGTAAAAACTTCCATTTGTTCATTCATTTTCCTTCAGCTTAGTCCCTTATTCATTAGGGGTCGCCACAGCGTAATGAACCGCCAACTTATCCAGCATATGTTTTACGCAGCAGATGCCCTTCCAGCTGCAACCCAGTACTGGGAAACACCCATACACTCTTGCATTCACACACTCATACACTACGGCCAATTTAGTTAATCCAATTCACCTATAGTGCATGTCTTTGGACTGTGGGGGAAAACGGAGCACCCGGAGAAAACCCACACCAACACGGGGAGAACATGCAAACTCCACACAGAAATGCCAACTGGCCCAGCCGGGACTCAAACCAGCGACCTTCTTGCTGTGAGACGACAGTGCTAACCACTTCAGAACTTCAGTCCCGCATTTGTTCTGTCAAAAGCATCATATTATTAGTAGTCTATTAAGCTAGTAGTGTTAGTTAATGGTTTGTTGACCCTGTGAATTGAGACCTAAAGTGTTACCTAATTATTTAATAATATGATTAATGCAAACATTAGAACCTTGTTGTGAAGGATGAATTTATCAGAAAACACATAAAACTTGCCAGTACAAACTAGCATAAATCATTCTGCAAATTCTTTATCCACTGAAACGATGAACGATGATAGTTCAAGTTCAAATGCAAGTGATTTCAAAGTACTTTTCCAGCCGGTTTGTTGCATTTGTCAAAACTTCAGTCTCGCATTCGTCCAGTTGCAAGTGTGGCATTACATTTTAAGGAAAACACAGCTGCATTACATAGAAGTAGTGAAATCTCCGGTGACTCACTGAAACAGCAAGAGCAGATCTGCAAATGTCAAAGGCCAATGTTAGTTCTGTAGAATTGCATTACTTTGAGAAATCATGCCATATAAGTAACTTAAGACAATGGATGACATTCTCAGGCATTTACTCAAGCAATGTTGGCAATGAATGGCTGCAAAACCAGGAATTGGGAAGTTGCTATCCTGATTCAGTTGTGCTGCCAAATAAAGCTCACATATTTCCCTTTAATTGTAACGTCAACATCAGATAACCATGTTGATACATTGACAGGAAACAAATTTCTAACACAGATCCCGAACTTCCCACTGAACACGCCAGCAACTCCAGTAATCTTCGGCGTGTTCACAAATGAATATGCAAACAATTTAAGGATTCAGATCATTATCTTTATTAAAACAAATCCCTCTGTCTTTTTTAATATTTGAGATAAAACCTTATAGTGCTTTATCACTGAAACATGATCGCTGATAATCTTCTAACAAGGTACATATAACATAACAAGATCCAGATTAGATGGTAAGGAAAATGATAATGATTGATAGTTAAACAGGTAGATTAGACAGACTTCACACGTGTAGCCGTTCATTCCTCTCTTTGATGACTATTTTGGACAACTGTAAGTCAAGGCAAGCCTATCTAGCAAATTTCATACACAATGGTTATTCAAAGTGCTTTACATAAACAAGAATAAAAAAAAAACATAAAATTTAAGTTATAAGAAATAGAAACGACAAAGAATTAAAATGATTAAAAACAGATTAATAATGTGTTAAAACAGGGTTTAAAGGAATGAAAAAAGGATATTTTAGAGTAAAGGCAAAGCTAAACAGATGTGTTTCAAGTCTTGGTTTCAATGTGCCTAATGTTGGAACACATCTCATACACAAGCAAATGCAGCAGACCGGAAACGCCAGCTAGTGCAACAAGTTTTGCATGTCGCTGTAATCCAAAGTTCAAGATTGGTGAACTCTGACCTGCGAAATCACATCACGTGAATGCATGAGACAAATAGAAGATCAAAATGAGACATCTCTGTACAAAAAAGTATGGAGCAAGCGCTTGGTTTATCGGTGTCTAATCATCTTGTTTTATGCCGCTTCTTTTCCCATCGCTGTACGATTAATTTTCCATTCTCAAACTCTAGTGCGAGCACGGCTTTAGACAAATAAAATAACATCAAATATTATCTGACCCCTCATTTAGCTTATTTTGTGAGTATGAGTTACTGCCTTCTGGTAGAATATACAATATACTGTGTGCAGATACAATCATTTTTGCCAACATTAATTAGACTTTTAAATACAGTTGAATTCAGAATTATTAGCCCCCCTGTATATTTTTTCTGCCAATTTCTGTTTAACTGAGAAAATACGTTTTTCAACCCATTTCTAAACATAATAGTTTTAATAACTCATTTCTAATAACTGATTTCTTTTATCTTTGCCATGATGACAGCACATAATATTTGACTAGATATTTTTCAAGATACTAGTATTCAGCTTAAAGTGACATTTAAAGGCTTAACTAGGTTAATTAGGTTACAGTTCGGGTAATTAGGCAAGTCGTTGTATAATGATGGTTTGTTCTGTTGACAATCCAAAACAAATATTGCTTAAAGGGAGCTAATAATATTGACCTTAAAATGGTTTAAAATAAATAAAAGCTGCTTTTATTGTAGCCGAAATAAAACAAATAAGACTTTCTCCAGAAGAAAAAATATTATCGGAAATACTGTGAAAAATTCCTTGCTCTGTTAAACATCACTTGGGTTTGATGATTGTTTTGGGTTTGATGTTTGCTTTGTTCAGTGTATGCTAGTGATGGGTCGTTCTTGAATGATTTGTTCATTTTGAACGAATCTTTAATGTGACTCGAGAAAGACGAGGTCCTCCCAGGGAGTGATTCCTTCATTAGCACATGGACACATTGCACAGGAGGAGGAGAAGATTAGTTGCTTTTTAAATTTTCTATTGGGTTTGAGTCAGTGAGTATGTTTACATGGACACCAATAAACCAATTTTAATACGATTAAGACAATACTCTGATTGATATAATAATACCTTACATTTATATAGCGCATTTCTAGACACTCAAAGCGCTTTACACAATGGGGGGGATCTCCTCATCCACCACCAGTGTGCAGCGTCCACCTGGATGACGTGACGGCAGCCATATTGCGCCAGACCGCACACCACACACCAGCTGATTGGTTAAGAGGAAACAGAGTGATGAAGCCAATTATCATATGGGATGGTTAGGAAGCCATGATGGACAGAGGCCAGTGGGCAGATTTGGCCAGGATGTCGGGGTTAAACCCCTACTCTTTTTCGAAGGACGTCCTGGGATTTTTAATGACCACAGAGAGTCAGGACCTCGGTTTAACGTCTCAATCGAAAGACGACGCTCAATGAGCAGAATAGAGTCCCAATCAATAAACTGGGACGTTAGGACCCACACAGACCGCAGGTTGAGCGCCCCCCTGCTGGCCTCACTAACACCACTTCCGGCAGCAACCTAGCTTTCCCATGTGGTCTCCCATCCAGGTACTGACCAGGCGCAGTCCTGCTTAGCTTCAGTGGGCGACCGTGTGAGAGTTGCAGAGAGCTAGCTGCCGGCTAGTGATGGGTCGTTCTTGAATGATTTGTTCATTTTGAATGAATCTTTAATGTGACTCGAGAAAGACGAGGTCCTCCCAGGGAGTGATTCCTTCATTAGCACATGGACACATTGCACAGGAGGAGGAGAAGATTAGTTGCTTTTTAAATTTTCTATTGGGTTTGAGTCAGTGAGTATGTTTACATGGACACCAATAATCCGATTTTAATACGATTAAGACAATACTCTGATTAAGAGTCTACCATATAAACAGCGATTTCTGATTACATTAATCTGACTAAAGTCATAATCGAACTAAACAGAAATGGAATTAAGACGTGGAGTATACCGATTTTTGTCGCATTACTGAAGTGCAGTACAGAGATGTAAACACCGTAATCAAACTATTACCGTCATGTAGGACTTTTAGCCACGTTTTGTGACATGATATTTTATACACACACTGCTGTTTGACACTATTCTCTGCACCTACCGAGGCAGTAAAGGACCACAGACACATACACCGTGAAATGCGGAGTTTTTTTCTCCCATTCGGCGTGCGGTATCAAATTCCATTAAAACAACACTCTTTCACCAGTCCTTAATTTGGACTCGCATCCAATATCTCGTTTGTCACGGGGGCATGAATGAAATGTTCCTGAATGAAAGTGAAACTGCCGAACTGCAGTTAAAGTCCCAAAATTAAAAATGAAGCACCTGAAATTACATGAAACTGTGGAGGAAATGTGAATAGCGTGGTGACGCAATGACCTTAATCGAATTATGTGCTATAACATGTAAAACGTGATCATGAAAGGAACATTCAAAAAGTAACTCATATAAACACCTTAATCATATTATTGTCTTAATCAGATTAAGGCAAATCATTCAATTACTGATGTCCATGTAAACATAGTTAGTCATTCATCACGTGAAATACAAAAGCCAATCATATGCAGTCAGAGCTGGAAAAAGATTTGATCCTGAAAAACTTTTAATTCTGAGAGATGAAAGGAAGTCACAGCAGTAGAAACAGCGCAACTGATAATACCACCCACTTTAAGTGGTACTAAACTGCAGTGGAACTGCAGAAAAAGTCCGGCAAAACTGAAGTAGGCCGAGCCATGCTGAATCGTACTGGATATAACAACAAACAAATTCCATAGTCAAAAGCACATTTTAGAAACTTTCCCAGAAGTAGGGGGACTCAGACTTTTCTTGCATTAGTAAAGTTGACTGTGATCACAACTGCAATAAAAGATACAGATATAACTAATATTAACTAAACACTAATACTAACAAGATACTAAAAGATAACTAATCTACAACCCCAAATCAGAAAAAGTTGGGCCAGTATGGAAAACGCAATTAAAAAAGTGATTTCTAAATTTACTTTGACTTTCGTTTTCGATTTCATTGCAGAAAATACAACAAAGATTATTTAATGTGTTCCTTATGATCTTTATTTAATTCTATAAAATCGGCTGATTTTATACAAATTAATATTTAAATTTTGGTTGCAACACATCGAAAGAAAAAGTTGAAACAGTAAAGCATTTACCACTTTGTAATGTTGTCATTCCTTTTCACAACACTTAAAAGACGTTTAGGGACTGAAGACACCAAGTGATGAAATGGTTCAGGTGTAATTTTGTCCCATTCTTCCTGCAAACAAGTCTTATGGTGAGCAACAGTACGGGGTCTTCGTTGTCGCATTTTGTGTTCCAAAATGCGCCACACATTCTCTAATGGAGACAGCTCAGGACTGCAGACAGGCCAGTCAAGTACCTGTATCCTCTTCTTTCACAGCAGGACTTTGTAACGTGTGCAGAATTTGGTTTTGCATTGTCTTGTTGTAAATATGCATGGGCGTCCCTGGAAAAGAAGGCAGCATATTGTGCTCCAAAATCTCTGTGTACTTTTCAGCATTAATGGTGCCATCACAGAAGTGCAAGTTACATTTGCCAAGGGCACTGACACAACCCCATACCATGACAGAGCCTGGCTTTTGGACTTGTTGCTGGTAACAGTCTGGATGATCCTTTTCTTCTTTAATCCGGAGCACATGGCGTCCATTTCTCCTAATACATACCTGAAATACTGATTCATCTGACCACAGTACACGTTTCCACTGTGTGTCGGCCCATCCCAGATGCCTCCAAGCCCAGAGAAGTCAACGGCGCTTCTGCACACTGTTAACATAGGGCTTCCTTTTGGCACAGTACAGTTTTAACTGGCATTTGTGGGTGTAACTACGTACTGTGGTACTTGACAAAGGTTTGCCAAAGTAGTCCTGAGCCCATGTGGTGATATCGCTTATAGATGAATGATGATTCTTGATGCAGTGCCGTCTGAGGAATCGGAGATCACGGTTGTTCAGCTCATGCTTGCGTCCTTGTCCTTTACACACTGAAATTCCTCCAGATTCCTTGAATCTTTTAATTATGTTATGCACTGTTGAAGGTGAAATATCCAAATGTCTTCCTGTCTTTCATTAGGGAACATTGTTTTTAAACAATTCAATAATTTTTCATGTATTTGTTGGCAAACTGGTGATCCTCGGCCCGTCTTTGCTTAAACATTAAATAAAATTTTGTGTTCATATTGTCTGCAATGAAATACAAGTCAAAGTAAATCTGGAAATCACTACTTTCTTTTTTTATTTGTGTTTTCCATACTGTCCCAACTTTTTCTGATTTGGGGTAGTAAAAGTTACAGGTCAAAAGTATCATCCATGGAAGTGTGGTGAGGCAAAAACCCTTTAAACACTGAATTTTACCAAATCCTCAATTAACATGTTGCAACAGTCAATTGAGATGCTTAATATGCCGTCTATGCACAAACAAATCTCAGTTTTGTGAAATACTGATCTTTATTTTTCTTAAATATTTGGCTGCTTAAGTTGGCACAACTGGATCCAATAAATAAACACTGCATGTGCTTAGCCAGGTTGAATTTTGTTTTAAGAGGCATTTCATTCAATCACATCTAACTATTCAGTGTGAAACACGCAAACATAGGGGAAAATATAAAAGGCAAATTCTTTTTCACATTTTTATACTATTCCATAACAGATAAAAGCAACAATGTCCATATTTTCCACATTGCAATTATTAATTTTGTCAATAAATATTCACAAAGCTTTAGTAAGTTAGTTTTATTTGCTATAAATATGTATTTAAATCCTTTAAACTCTGACAGCTCAACATTTTATACGATCACAAGCAATCGCAATTTGCCACTTTAATGAACTACAACTCCCAGAAGTCTTTGCACACACACCAGTTCCTGATTTCCCCTGATTACACACACACAGCTGGAGGCTCATGATGGACTGATAACTAGGACTGTAAATACACCTCATTCACACACTTTGCTGAGTCTTGTAAGCTACAAGTGAGCAATTCAAAGCATTCTCCTTGTTTAGCCTTGCCGTGTTTTTGACAAGTGGTACTCTCTGCTGAGGCACATGGGCAGAGCTGAGCTCCAGCAAGGGGGAGCTTGAGCTCTAGCTCCTCCTTGCTGCACTTCTTCTACAAGTGATGCCACTGGGGGTTGGGGTTAGGGGCGGAGTAGGTGTACGCATTAAAACAGCTTATAGGAGGAGGAGCTGGAGCACAAGCTCCCCCTCATTGGAGGTGAGCTCCACCCAAGTGGCTCTGCAGCGGGCACCTTCTCGTTTTTGACCCTTCCCTTGTTTATTGTTTTCTGTTGTCTTGCCGCCTGTCCCAACCATTCGCCTGTACTTTGACTACGCTTTTGGATTTTCTGCTATACATATATATTATTCAACATATAGGAGTTCACCCCTCACAAATCTCTCGTTTATATGAATATTTTCTACATGAAGCTTTATAATATTATTATATTAGTGCATATACATTAGATTGTCATTTTTTCCCCAATATTTCGCATGAATGTAATTATTAAATGTTAAATTAAATTAAATGTATTATCTTTCTATTTCTAAAGATGTCCAGTGACTAAAATATTACTTTAATAAATATGTTTAATAAATTTGTTTTGCTCAAATAGATTAAAGTATTCATTTTCAAAATGGGGTGTACTCATTTATGTTGAGCACTATATATACATGTTGATATATATTTCAACAAAATTTCAACTAAATTGTATATTCTTTGTGTTTCTCTTGATTTTATCCTGGTTATTAAAGTTTTATTTAATATTTCCCCCAACATATTAATTCGAGTCTACTAATTTTTTTACGGTGATCTTACATTATTTTGTTAGATTAGTTCCAGTTTTGGCTTTGCTACTGAGCAATCTAATGTATATGCACAAATATATAGTATTGTAGAAAATATTAATGTAAGGCGTCACGGTGGCGCAGTGGGTAGAACAATCGCCTCGATCAGCGAACAAGAAGGTCGCTGGTTCGAGCCTCGGCTGGGTCAGTTGGCATTTCTGTGTGGAGTTTGCATGTTCTCCCCATGTTAGCGTGGGTTTCCTCCGGGTGCTCCGGTTTCCCCCACGAGTCCAAAGATATGTGGTACAGGTGAATTGGGTAAGCTAAATTGTCCGTAGTGTATGAGTGTGTATGGATGTTTCCCAGTGATGGGTTGCAGCTGGAAGGGCATCCGCTGCGTAAAACATATGCTGGATAAGTTGGCAGTTCATTCTGCTGTGGCGACCCCAGATTAATAAAGGGACTAAGCCGAAAAGAAAATGAATGAATATTAATGTAAAAGAGAGATCTGTGAGAAGTGAACTAATTTAAGGTCAGCACTGTTCATTAAAAAAAGTGTATAAACACCAATGAAAGTGTTTTTCTTTGTCAAAAGCGCATCACCAAATGTGACTCAATGAAGTGAAATGTGTAAACAGCAATTGCGCAATCTTTCCACTGAAACAGTAGGTACGCCATACTGATAAAAAAAAGGATCTCTTTCACATGTTTACACTTGCACTCTCAGGTTGAGAGACTTTCAGATTTTCGGTGCGGGGTGAGACGAATGACGTATCAGGTTTCAGAGCATGTGAGGACAAATAAAACGTCAGATATAAATGATACACTGCCTACACACAAGTTTCTACCGTGGAAAATTGTTTCACATGGTCCTCCCCACATCAGTAAACAGTTGACCCAAAATTTACTATAATAATAAAATCTCTGCACACAATAGTTCTACATAACCACCGTAAAATCTGTCAATTTGTCAGGGCTGGGCCGTATTTAATTACTGACATGGAAGAAAAATGAGACAGTGGAGAATTGAAGCTAATTTCTTACAATGGATTAGATAGATAGACAGAGAGATAGATATGCATATTGTGTAAAAAAGAAAAACACTTAAATAATTTGTTCCTTTAGATAAAAATGCCAAGCTTAAATAATGGTTTTATATATACATTAGAGTGGGTGGAGCTAAATATCTATTTTGCCGCACTTTGTTTACAGTGACTTTCTGAATAGTGTAATTTTCATTATGACATTAATGGGTATAGTGTAGTTTATCTGAATGAATTCTGCTACTGAGAATGATTGTTTTAAAGATAAATTGAATGCAAATTTAACAAAAGCCATATAAAACCACTACACAAAAATAGAAATAGGCTCATTTTGCAACTCCCTTAGAGTTAAGCAGTTGAGTTTTACCATTTTACACTCCATTTAGTCGATCTCCGGGTCTAGCGGGAGCACTTTTAGCTTAGATTAGCATAAATCATTGAAGTGGATTAGACCATTAGCATCTAACTGAAAATTTTTTTGAAAGAGATTCGATCCTTTTAGCTATTTAAAGCTTGACTCTTCTGTATTTACATCGTCTACTGAGACAGACAGAAAATGAAAAGTTGGTATTTTCTAGGTCAAAATGGCCAGGAACTATACTGTCATTAGGTGTAAAAGTCAAGGATCTTTGCTGCCATACCATGATATTACCATACCATGATATTACGCATCGATGTTACTTAGCGGGGGATTTCCAGGTGCTGCGTATCATTGCACCTGCTGTAGTTATAGTACAGTAGCAAAGTTTCTTGATTATTAACAATGTAACTACACAAGAGTCAATCTTTCAATAGGAAAATTAACAAGATGCTAATGGTCTAATCCAATTCAATAATCTATGCTAAGCTAAGCTAAAAGCCCATAAATTGGCTGATTGGATTTAAAAGTGATAAAACTCAACTATTTAACTCTAGGGCAGGTGTAAAATGAAATCATTGAAGTGGATTAGACCATTAGCATCTCACTGAAAAAAATTCAGAAAGAGATTCGATCATTTTAGCTATTTAAAGCTCGACTCTTCTGTAGTTACATCGTCTACTGAGACAGAAAATGAAAAGTTTTCTAGGTTAAAATGGCCAAGAACTATACTGTCATTAGGTGTAATAATCAAGGAACTTTGCTGCTGTAGCATGATATTACCATACCATGATATTACGCAGTGCAGTTTTTTAGCTGGGAACTATTTCCAGGTGCCGCGTATCATGGTACAGTAGCACAGTTTCTTGATTATTAACAGTGTAACTACAGAAGAGTCAATCGTTAAATAGGAAAATGAACGAGATGCTAATGGTCTAATCCCATTCAATGATCTATGCTAAGCTAAGCTAAAAGTGCTTACGTTAGACCAAGAGATCTGCTGAATGAATTCAAAAATAATAAAAATAGTGTCTAACCTGACTCTTGATCAGCAGTGGACATGAATGACCTTAGCTTGTGTTTGTTTACTTTGCTCGTGTCCCAGAGACAACGTTTATGACCACTTTTAAAGTTTTATGGACCTTCAATAACAAACGTGAATGGTATACAACAAGAGATGAGTTAATATGACAGAAGTATCATTTCATAAACAACTTCCTGCAACACTTTAACTCACGTCATTGTTCTTGTTAAAAATCCTTCTACTGTTCTTAACCATATCAGTATAATAGATTACTTGATGTAATAAAACTAACCGCTAGAGATAAGGACAGAACCTAAAAACAAATAGTTCAATTTGCAAAATCACAACAAAGTCATGTCAAGTTTAAAACAACAATGGGAGAATTTAATACTTTAATCTTAAATATCATAATTATAGCAAACAAGTATAGCTAATAAACTATTGAGATCTTATTTTTTGTTTGTTTTGCAATGTAGACTATTTTAACACTTTAAAATAATGGTCCATTAGTTAATGTATTTACTAAGATGAACAAACAATTAGTAATACATTTATTACTTTATTTATTCATCTTTGTTAATGTTAATTAAGCCGAATACTGTTAGTTCATGTTAGCTCAGTGCATTAACTAATGTTAACAAGCACAACTTTGGATTTTAATAATGCATTAGTTAATGTTAAACTATGATTAATAAATGCTTTACAAGATTATTCATACTTAAAGGTGCTGTATGTAAGTTTTTGACTCTTCTAAAGCATAATAATACCATAATACGTTTGCAGATATTTAAGAAACATGCTAAGTGAACATTCTTGTTTATCTGAAAAACAATGCTGAAGTCAGATATTCTGCTTTGAAAACGTGAGTTATGTGCCGGAGCATCTGTCTGTTTTGGTCATTTAACCCGCCCACTGCCACTTTAGCCAATTGTATTTCAGCAGAAAGAAAAGCACTGTATACTGACTGTATATTCAGCAGTCAGAAAGGCTCTCAAAGCATGCGTCCGTGACCGAAATGCGACCTCCGGTGGACAGTAGCAGCCCCGAAATGAGATGCAGATTCAGAGTTCTACATGAGGTTATTGTAGCTGCACTGGTCTAAATAAAATGATAGCCACGCTTCATACTGATGTCTTTGCTGTTTATTTGTTTCTCTCTCTCTCTCTTTCAGTAGACACCGTGAAAACTACAAGAAATAAAACATATAACATTCAAAATATGCATTTCTCAGAGTCCTTTTCACAGTCTCTCATTTAAATGTCCGCCGGTATGCATATGAACATGTGCGACAACTCTGAATCCAGTGAGATCAGTCTTTACACACAACATCATTCACGTAAACTGACATAAAACAATACTATACACAAAATGTGACAGAATTAAACATGAATTACCATGTGTGCCCTCTTAGACCATGCAGATTAATTAATGTTCTCTTGCTCTGTATCGTTAGCTTCTTTCTGCCACCATGTCAGTTTGACCCATAATGCAATGGTCCCGCACTTCACTCAACTCAAACATGTGATCAGCTATGCTCCAATAGCAACTCTTTCTTTTAAAAAACCCATAATTTCAAACATTTCAAGGGTACACATTCTCTGCTTTGAAATTAAATGTCACATTATTATAAGTTTATAACAGAAATTAATATACAAATTATAACAAATTAATGAGTTTATAAAAGAAACACAAATATACACAACTTTGTGAAAAACGTGTCCTTGACATTTACAGTTATTAATTAACAAATAATATAAATATTACGAACGTAAACATTAGGTGAGCAGGTTACATTATAACCGTGTGTCCTAACCAAGAGGCAACCTCCCGCTCTCCCTCATGAAGCTAATATGGAAGTAACTGAAACTGCAATTCATCGAAATTCCGCTAGTTCTAGCTCCATAATTGAGCAAATTTCTATTGAGCCCTCTGTTAAAATGGCCAACTTTACAGCAGAAAAAAAGGTGTTTACAGCCTGGTACAAAGAACGATTTAGGTTCATATAGCTAATATTACCCTTCATGACAACTGTGAGGGGGGTGAATTTTTTTATAACTCATCCATTTCATTTATATTAAGTCTGTATAATTAAGGGCGTGGCCACTTGAGTGACAGCTAGGTCTCGCTGGTCACCATCACTTCACCTCAACTGATGCCGACTGATTAGTCGCTGAACTCGGCATATACATTGTATTTTTGTGTTGTTTTATGTGGCTTTACACAGTCAATTGCCTTTTGGGATTATTTCCTACAATTATCATATAATATGGCATGCTGTGTGCACTTAATTGTGCTCACAAACCATTCAAGTGGCCTCCATTTCCCAGGTGAGTGAAATTATATACTTGTATACCATATCTATAAATGTATTTGTTTTATTTAAGATAATTTATCATTTATATTTTCCTTTAGAACTGTAAAGCACTCCAGAATCTGACAGATTGATTAGCTGTAGGCTCTAGAACAGTCATCTGAAGCGTTGTCGTACAGTGTTATTACTGGATTTCATCAATAGCCTTGCATTTACTAACACAGACTATATTTGAAGTATTTGGAAGTAATTTGCGTTTTCCTCCTGGAGAAAAACGTCATAAGAACAATGCTTAGTGGCTCAATGTATTATAACAGAGTTTTTAAAAGACTAAACACTTTATTGATATAGTGTACAACCAAGCACATGTGGTCTGAACACAAACGAGTCGCAGGTAATGAAGTATTAAGCGTTTCTCCCAAAGAAAAGCCTGTCTAAGCAAAATGCTAGCAGGTGTCTGTAGCTCCGCTCACGCTCCGCCTCTTTGCCCTTGTTTGGTATCCCCCGGTTGGAGTGATGACACGCGAACTTAGCTTAATTTGCGCTCTTTAGAAACCTATGGGTGACGTCACGGATACTACGTCCATATCTTTTACAGTCTATGGTCCTAACAACATGCTACGTGACGAGATTTGCAGTGATAAGCAATTTGGCTGTTTGCACCAGACGAAACACAACAGAACTTTAAATACAGCCATTCAGAAGCACAGAATAGTGCACTCACTGCACTCCAACGAAATGGTAAGGTTTATAATGTAATTAATACATTTTAAACCTCCTTAACATTATTAAATGTATGTGCTGAATCACTGATATGTGTTGGTTTGCAACTTTTTTTTTTTTTTTTGGTTTGGAAATATTTCACAGAAGGGCGAATCATCCTGACTTCAACTGTATATTCACTTACTCTAAAGTGTTACCCTATATTCTTTATATTACATATGTTTTCCTAAAGTATTTCCATTGCCCTGATTTATCTGCAGCTCATTGCGCAAACGCCAGCATTTCCTCCAAAACTACGTCAAATGGTTTCGTCGTGATAGTAAAGAGCCTGAAGGAGACATGCGGACTCAAACAGAAAGCCCTTTCTTTAATCCTGGAGTGATGGAGCCCTGGAGCTAAAACTCTAAAGTCGATTTGTGGTTTGGAACTAATGCATTTCCACCCCTTTGTCAGACACCTCTGACTCACAAACGTATTTCATATGTACGGATTGCATAATCTACAGTCAGCTTTATAGACTGCTCTACTTCCACTTTCACAAGTTCTTGTGAATTTGTCACATTTTCTGAAACTCTTCTTTTTTTTTTCTTTGCCATTGTTAAATATAGTGTAGTCTGAATTATACTGGTCATCAAAACACTCATATCCACAGAGCACTATAGTTTGCTGTGTTGTAAAGCAAAAAGGTATGCATGAATTAACTAAATCAAATCCTCTCCAAATTATTGATTTCATTCTTTTTCAAACATTTCCCAAGCAATTATTTAACAGAGCAAGGACATTTTTCACAGTATTTCCTATTATATTTTGCTTCTGGTGAAAGTCTTATTTCTTTTAGTTTGGCTGGAATAAAAGAAGGTGAGTATTATTACCAAGATTTTTTTTCCGATCGGCTGTAAAAAATGGCTGTAAAAATGCTGGGTTCCACACAATTTCTTCATGTTGTCCCAACACAAATCGATTAAGTTTACTCAATCGTTTTCACAAATTTAAGTGGATTATACATAAATAATTGTTATACATATATATTATACATAAAACAAAAGTTGCCCCCCCAAAAACTCTAAGAATTGTGTTGTTTCAACTTATTTTAAATAAGTACTTTAAACAAGCAGCAAAAGTCCTTTTTTAGTGCACTATTTTCAAATGACTTGCCTAATTAATCTATCGTGACTTAGTTACTGTATCGCACCTTAAGCTAAAAACTAGCATCTTGCAAAATAACTAGTAAAATATTATGTATTATCATCATGGCAAAGACAAAAAAGTTTGTTATAAGTTATTAAACATATTACACTCTAAAACAAAACCATTAACCCAACGTTAGGGTAAATATAGACAAATTCATTGTTGGGTAAATTTGTAAATATGACACATATACACATATTTGACCCAGCATTGGGTTAAAACAACCCAAAAATATTTGAAAAGTTTACATTTTACAGGAGGGCTAAAAATTTTGTCTTCAGTTGTGTGTGTATATATATATATATATATATATATATATATATATATAATAGTATACACAAAATGATGATGTAATATGTAAATGATGATGTAATGATGTAAAGTTTAAATGTAATATTATTTTATAATTCATGATCAGTGGTGTAAAGTAACGAATTACCACTACTCAGATTACTGTAATTGAGTAGTTTTTCTCAGGAACTGTAATTTACTAAGTAGTTTTAAAAATGTGTATTTTTACTTTACCTTGAGTACATTTTTAGTGCGGTATCTGTACTTTTACTCCACTACTTTCCTTCAACCTGCAGTCAACCAGGGACTGAAATCACTAAATAGTCATAAAAAATAACTAAATGCACTACAGAATGTTGTGTTTACACACACACACACACACACGCACACGCACACGCGCACACACACACACGCACAAATTGCATGTAAATGCATCAGCTTTTCACAGCGTAATAGTACTCACTACTCTTGACTACTTTTAAAAGGGCTACTTTTTACTCATACTTTGAGTAATATTTACAACAGATACTTTTACTCGTACTACACTACATTTTTGGGCAAGTAATGGTACTTTTACTTGAGTATGATTTTTCAGTACTCTTTCCACCACTGTTCATGATTTTCTCAATGTAGTTTTCGTGCATCAACTACTGGTTAAACTGCGCCATCTGGTGGTTGCTCTATTAGGTACTAGTAGTGCAGGATCTGAAAAAGGTTTTAGGTAAAAATGGATTAACTTAATGGATTAAGCTCACTTAAAATGGACGGGTCAGCTCCAATTTGGTGACACTTGAACTCCAAGTGGGCTGTACAAACCTACTGTCGCTGGTTGCAATAAATTAGGATTTAAAAAAAAAAACTTTTTATAGTGTGTTTTATTATGTCCACTCCTACCTCAACTGTAAAGCAGTAAAGCAAGAGCAGTATTCATGTTGTAGCTTTACAAAAATTAAGCTATATTAATGTACACATACATTGATTGATTAATTTAATGTATAGTCCAAGGTCTGCAGGCTGAAATACATACTTGGAAAAAGGTGCAAGTGCAAAGCTGTTTATAATAATAATAAAAAAAAAACAGTTTATAATAATAATAATAATAATAATAAAAACTGTTTATAATATGGAAAAGATGGACTTATTTACGCTCCAGGAAAACATTAATCTTCAGCTAAAATAATGTTAATGTTTTAGATTAAATCTTCGAACTTTACTGTACCTAAAGACCTCTAGACCTTTACCTATAGAACGGTTTTGGCATTACACTGTAGTTAAAACCTGATTATGCTCTTAACATGGCTATTTATGATGTCGAAATATTACTTATTTATATTCTGGCTTGTTTCAAATCAAATAAAGTAATTAGAGTCTGTCACGGTTGTCTACTCACAAAGGCTCAGGAAACACTGGATTATCAAAAACGTAGATTTATTCATATACACTCACTGGAAACTGGAGACACGGGAAGACGGCGACACAGGAACATGGACAATACGTGGTGGCAATACAATACTCGACAAAGACGGAGACAGACTAAAGGGTAGATATACACACACGCTAATGGGACACAGGAGGGGAACACAGGTGAAAACAATCAATTAGAAACAGCGGGAAACAGAACAAAGGAGTACATGACAAAAACAGAACAAACACCTGACAGAGTCCTCATCTCAGGAACTACATTCCTTAGTCTTACATCTTATCTTCAAGGTTTCTCCAAGGGGTGAGATGTCAAAGTCTCAATTTCTAGACACAAGGGTGCCCCAGGGCTCAGTTTTTGGACCACTTCTGTTCTCTATCTACATGATATCACAAGGATCTGTAATTCAGAAAGATTGGTTTTTAAATCCAGTAGCTATGCTGAAGACACTCAAGTCTCATTAGTGATGGCTGCGTTTGAAGCACTGTTAAATCAAGCTTCGAAACCTTTACGAAAATTTCACTTTGATTCAGTGGTTTGGAGCGCACATGATTTGAAGACACATGGTTTTAGTTAACGGGGCTGGTTTCATCATTACTGTTTAAAAATGTTTAGAAAATTGGTTCTCCATTGGAGGGCGATCTGTGTAATATGATAATATCCATATAAATTATGCATGAACTGTCAGTCACTCATATCGCCCCCCCAGTGGTGAATCACTAATCAGGTTTCATAGTTCTTGTATGATCTCGGATCAGTTTTATAAGATTGTAGATGTTTTAATAAGACATTAATAAAGCTAAAAGTAATCATATTAGATAATAGTCTCTTGTCCTGTTTAGCAGAGCCCACAATGGATGGAACAAACAATATAAGCCTTGACATTTTGAAAAGATATTATGCAGACACTTAATATGTAATGATATTAGATGACATGCTAAATGCATCTGATTGAGTATTCCTAAATTAAAGTTTGTAGTGTGCTTGAAAATGGCAATTTTAATACATACTTTGAATTTTTGTTGCAGTTTTGACCAGCAGGTGTCCTCAGCATGTGGTGTTTCAAACAAATATTGTAAAGAAACTGGTTCGATTGTTACAAAGGTTTGATTCTCCCATCATTATGATCACCTTTAACTCAACATTGCTAAGACAACATTTTCTTCTGCCAAACCAGCGTTTCATCACAAATTCTCCATTTTTGCAAGTCATATTACACATAACTGTTTGCCAGGACAGCCTAGATTAAGCTGTGACTGAAAAAACTGCTTAACTTTGCAGATCACATTGTTAGAAGAGCATAGACCTACACATTCGCCTTACACAACATTAGGAGAACACTTTAGATCAGGG
>CAIGQV010000818.1:32724309-32741793 GCA_903798115.1 Danio jaintianensis | reverse complement strand
GTGTGAAATCTTGAAACTTTTTTTTGAAGACACAGTAAGTTTCACACTCACATGATCTCGTAATTTTTGCAGTGTGGTCAAGCAGGAATTACCTTCAGTGCGAGTATTTTTTAGCAATTTTTGGTTGTGAATGAGTTTGAACGCAGTGACAGCGCTGCGATGAAGGTTGACCTGCAGTGACAGAAGAGATTTAGCCTGAAATATTGATCAGAAATGTCAGAAAGTGAATGTTAGTATCTGCTTACTCTCATTGGTTGACAGCAGTGCAGTCGTGCAGATCAGAAGCATGAAGGCTGAAACGCTCAACTTCATCATCCTGAAGATGTTTTCTTTGCAGACTGAAGGCTGGTGTGTTAGTTTTAACAGCAGTTGACTCTCCCTTTTAAACACTGAGACTCCCACACAACGTGACAGAGTTTATTGTGCAATCAAGATTTCCAACTAAAGTTCCCTTCCAAGGAACTCTCTCTCTCTCTCTCTCTCTCTCCCAATGTCTATTATGTTATTGTAATTTCACATGATACTAAAAGAATTTAACCCTTTCACCAGTACCAGCCATCGACTAAAGGGAGCACTCTCATTGGTTATTCAGCAGCGAATCAGAGCGTGAGTGTGACGTAGTGAAGTGACATAGCAAGTAAACAACAGGGTAAATGTACAGCTAGTGTTTTTTCCAGTTTTTTCAATTTTATACGGTTCTTTATACACCATCAATGTTGCAATGTAATTAAAATATAATTAGTTAAATAGACTTAAGCATTCATTTAGCTGTTTAAGTGTACAACGAGATGAAAAGCCGTTTACACACACGTGCCATCAGGATCAGCAGAATAGCGCAGAAACTCCATTGAAAATACTGGAGTAAAATAAATGTCCATATTTTAAAGACACGGCGTGAGACAATGGAATTTAATGCAGTGCTTCTTGTACATTCTGAGACCCACTTTATATTGTATATCAATCAGGCAGTGAAGATCATGGATTTTTAAAGAAAACACACCTTAAACGCTTAAAGATTTTGTAATGGCATACAGTTCACCAGTAGAGCTTGAACTGGGTTACTGAAAATTAAAAGTCCTTCTGCATATACCCTATTTCAGGGGTTCCCAAACATTTCAGCCCATGACCCCCAAAATATAAATATTTACAAATTATAAATTTTAGTTATAGTTATAAATATACTAATGTTAAAGAGCCCCTATTATGGGTTTTTGAAAATGACCTTCCATGCAGTGTGTAACGCAGCTGTAAGTGAAGTGAAATATCCAGCTAAGGCTTAAATCTGAAAGTGCACCGTGTTTAAAACTATTGATTCATCTATAAAAGAGTCGACTCATAGTGGTTCGAATGAATCGCCGCGGTAACGAGTCTTTAGCTTTGCCGGCGATATGTAACTCAAGCCCCGCCCATTTGTTGCGCGCGCAGACCAGGGAAAATTGAAACCCCCGGCCTCACCCACAAACACTGTAGAAAGAAAAAGAAGACAAACACTGTAGCAGATCCCGGATGAATCAAGTCGCGAAGGCGCTGTGCTCTGAAGTGTGAGGGAAAGTTTGTGTTATTTTCCCTACCCAAAGATGAGGCTGTGAAGAGTCAGTGGTTGAAGTTTATTTGCGCAAAAATACCTCAGCATTGTAGCCCAGGCCTTGTGCTGTGTTCCCGTCATTTTTCTGATGAGTGCTTCAGCAATCTACACACTTACAACGGGGGATTCATCGGCCGTTTGTTAAAGGAAGGATCAGAAAAGACTATATGGGACTTTGTCAGAGCTTGACAGGAACTTTACAGTACACAGTTCATGGACCAATTTCTTCCTCCATTTCACAAGTGTAAGTAAGTGTGATTAAAATGGTTGCCTCCTCGTTTTCTCGAATCTTTTTCTCCAGCTTGCAAATTATGTATTTAATTGTGTTTTGTTACTTGTAACCGCTTGTAGTGTATCTGCTTAACTCTTTATATTCTGATATCGCGTCTAAAACCACGTTGAAAACGTGGCGCGTGCTGCTTTGTTTACGGATTTAAATGCGCTTGTCAGCTTGCAATCCACTGCCGTTTGTTGTTGCTATGGCCACCGTCAGCTGCTTCTACACACATGCAGTAGTCAAGTTTCAAAATAGTTCAGATTTTGCCACTGTGTGGAGTAATACTGAATGTGTGTCACTGTGTTTACTTATGGTTAAGAATAGAGCAATATGCTGGTGTTTAACTGCATTGCTTTAATGCACTCCTGCATTGGGCTCACACATATACTCTGCACTCTGACTACTTGTTGATAAGCCATGGTGGGCATTTCTCTCTGTCTCACGCTGAACGCAGTCGACCAATCGCAACAGACTGGGTCATCGGACCAATCAGCACAGATTAGCATCGCGTCAGGGGTTTGGGAAACAAATGAATCGCTGAACGAATCATATGAGAGTCGTTGGGATAATTAGGTAAAAATAAATTCACATTATAATCAATGAAAGTGTTTTTTGACCTTGCATGCATCTCAGCCTGTTCTTGGAGACCCCCAAAACCAAAATATGACCTTTTTTAATGCATAATAGGGGCTCTTTAAATGTACACACTAATAGGCCTATATAAACACAAGCATATTGACAACACAAAAAATTCCATGTAGTATTTTACGAATTTGTTTAATTTCAACATGTTAAGAACTAATAATAAGGAACGGCACAATGTTTGGAGCACAACAAGTACATTATTGGCTTAATTTTAGAGACCGCCACTCGGAGATCATCCTCCACATTCAGTTGTGATCTGTATTTATTTATAATGTGTTATCATTTTATAAATTGTTATAAATGTATAATATGTGAGTGCCGAAAAGGTGTCAGAAAGCTTATCATAGTGCTTAAAAGATGTGATCTGCTGCAACTAATGTTATTGCTGTCTTGTTAATCTAACTAACGTTATCACTCCAGGGGTCACAATCCAATGGGAAAATAAATCGAAAGGCTGATTATTATTTTTTATTTTACAAATTTTTTTAGAATTTAGAAATTCTTATAAATTTTTAATTCTAATAAATTTTTAGAAATCACCAGGCGACCCCCACTCACTGTTGGGCGACCCCCCACTTTGGGAACCACTACCCTATTCAAGCGAAGAAGAATCACAAAGAGACTGGCTGTACTTTCGCTACATTTCTCAAATATTTGCAAATTATATGGATTATTTGCATGAGCAAATTTCTCCATGGTAAGTGACAATTACTGTGACAATGGCACTGAACAATGCTTTGTTTACTTTGCAGTAGCTCACACTCACTACACTCATATATGCTCAGAGAACAGTTTTCCCAGACTGTGACTTAATAATCTTGTAAATAATGTTAATTTTCTTGCACAGACTGATTGTTTTGCGTCACATCAGGAGCCACAGGGATTGATTTGGACTTGTTTGTATGTGATTACTTTTAATCTCGAAAACAGGAGATCATTGACTTGCATTTTATGAATCCCCAAGGATTCAGCTCAAAATCTTCTTGAATGTTCCACTGAAGAAAAAAACTCATCTACATCTTCAGTGGCCTGAGGGTGAGTAAACTGTAGTGTGTAACCACTATGTTCATGTAAATTTTCATTTTTGCCTGAACTGTCCCTTTAAAGGTCCTAAAAATAGTGCTTTGGGATGGGATTTTTTTTATTTGATGTGTGACAAAATCTCAAGTGAAACTTAAAGAGAGGGTGAGACAAAGAGTAGCTCCTCCCCTTTAAAAAAACAGCCAATAGCGTTTCATTTTTTTATCACAGCTATGCCAGTGAGAGTGGTTGAGCTTAAGTTTCATCAAATGAAAAGCAAATGAGAATCTTCTTGAAGGGGTGGGGGGGGTTGGGGGCATGTCAGACACTATAGAGCATCTGATTGGTCAGAAGACTTGATGAGAAACTGAAGTATGAGGTGATGTAAAAAAAACAAACATTGATCCATTAATGTGGAAGTGATAAACTGCTTTGAATGTTTGTATGCATTTATCATCTTCTAAATGCAAATTTTGTCACTGTTTTGGAGGACATTCGCTTATAGATATCCTTAAAACTAACATACCGATACTAACATCTAAAAAAACGTTATTTTAATTTCACAGGATCTTTAAGCTTGATGCGTCGCCATGGAAAGAACATGGAATATACAGCATAAACTACAGTGTAAAAAAAACAAATCACTCCAGGAAGACATATATTTTGGCCAGAGGAGAAATGGTCGTGCCCAACTGAGCCTGGTTTCTCTCAAGGTTTTTTCCTTCACTTTCGTCAATTGGTGAAGTTTGTTCCTCGCCACTGGCTTGCTTGGTTGGTCGATGGATTTTCTCTTCAGTGTTTGGACTTTCAGCAGTAAAAATTAAACCACACTGAACTAAACTGAACTTAAACTCTGAAAACTGGACTGACAAAGTTTCAATTCACTAGAACTTCTATGTTAAGCTGCTTTGACACAATCTAAATCGTAAAAGCGCTATAGAAATAAAGATGAATTTAATTGAATGTATTCTGAAACTAATTGAGATATTCTGAAATTACCAGTGAATCAAAAATCAAATACCAGAAAACCCAACAATAAAGTAAAAAAAAAAAAAAATTCAATTTCAGTCAAATAAAAATAACTTATAAAACAATAAACCCTGTAATTTGTATGACATGATCCTACTTGATTTGCAAATATTTTACTCAAAAATGGATGAAAACCTGTTTTGGATTATCTGCTACGTGACAGTCATCTGATTGATAGTTTACACTTTATTAGCAAATAAAAGACCTTTTAGTGTAACTGTATACTAATAGCCACCTTCAGTCTTTTTTTATTTTATTTAATTTGTTAAAAAGTTTTTAAAATAACCATCAGAATTTTGTGGAGAATTTAAATGTTTATTTGCATTTACGCAAGTAATCTATAGTTTGTTTTAATGACATTAATTGTAAGACACAAATCATCACTTAAATATGCTAATATTCCTATGATTGCGGAAACAGCTATTAGAAATGAGAAGAAGTGTAAGAACCGGCAGAGATGTCTTCGACGGAGAGTTCAAGGACGACATACTAAAGTGGGTCAGTTTTCTGCTGGCGATAAAGGAGGAAATCGTTCAGATGACACTTCTAACCAACTATCACAACCGAAAGCTGGAAGAAGCTTGGGAGCTTTATCTTCAGAGGAAGATGTTCTTCGCCAGCTAGGAGCTATGGCCTTTGAGGACAACCCTTGCAGACTGCCCAAATGCTGATGTAATAGAAGAAACACTTTGCTATGTTTTTTAAACATGTGTATCACCCTAGAGAGTAATTACTCAGCTCTAGAGAACAAAGGGATTTCTTATCTGTATTAACATTTTTGAGATATACTACAAACCTTTCTTGCAAGCGTATACTTAAGTATAACGAAACATTGATAAGGTATAACTTTAAAGGCACACCTGTAATCAAAGTCTTGAATACTGTATAAAAGACTGGAATATACAGACCAGCAGCGCGCTTAAACAGACTTCTGTATAGCGTAAGTCTTAAGTGCGTTATTCTCAATGAAGAATAAAGTAAAGGATTTTTGTTTTGTATTTGTTTTATTCTTCTTTATCCACTGGATTTATTTGATTAATAAAAGTGTATTTTTTATTAATTTTCTGGACTGGACATTGGCTTCATTCGCAGAACCCATCAAGATACCTTGTGGTAAGGTATGAATCTAATTATTCCTTGAAAGACATTACAAAAGATGGTCCTAAACACAACTCTAACTAAGAAATATAGTGAAGACAGGATCCTGGTTTCTTTATTTAATTAGGGTATTAAATGAAGGTATCCAGCACACAGTACAAAGATAATCTCCACCAAATTACATGTTTTTGTTATATATTTGGCTTCTGAATAAAAGACAACTATTTTTTAACCTCTCAATCAGAATTTAATATGCAATCATCACTATAAGATCTATTAGACGGGTTTGGGATTCAGGATGAAAGTTAAATTCTTATATTCCACAATTATAACATTAAACAAATACAGTTGAGAATGAAAGAATTAAAGTCTGAATGATGAGATGTACAGTAAACTCAGAAGTCTAAGAAGAGATGTCAAAATTCATGAATTAAACTTGCAATTACTTTATTAGTAATGCTATAAAACGATATTTCAGCAACAGTATAAAACAGTGTCCGGTAAAAAAAAGAAAAATAATATATGACAATCTTAAGCCTATCTTAATCTTAAATAACATAAATACTTTAACGTACTTTCCTTAAAATGTAACAAATTGAGTTACTTTAAAAAAAAAGTGACTTAAGATTGTAATATCTTACTTTTAAAAGTAACTTTACTCAACACTGATTACTAATATCACTAATTAGTTCATTCATTCATTTTCCTTTAGCTTAGTCCCTTATTTACACTCAAAGGAAACCCACGCCAACACGGGGAGAACATGCAAACTTCACACAGAAATGAGGTGTGAGGTGACAGTACTAACCACTGATCCACCGTATTGCCCCACTAATAAATGCAATAATATTTTAAATTAGCTGAGAATGAAAAAAAAGCTGAATTATAAGATGTACAGTAAACTCAGAAGTCTAGCAAAGATTAAACTTGCAATTACAGCATTGTTTTATACTGTCGCAGAAGTACATATTTATAGCATTACTAACAGTATGGGGTAAAAAAGGTAATATATTGCAATCTTAAGCCTATCCTAATCTTAAAAAACTTGAATAATATAACATGCTTCAGCATTACTTTCCTTAAAAAGGAACTAAGTAACTAATTGAGTAACTTTTCTAAAAAAGTGACTTAAGATTGTAATATATTACTTTTAAAAGTAACTTTACTCAACACTGACTACTAATATCACTAATTAGTTAGCTCTGACAAAGCATAAAAAGATATCTAACTGAATGTAATGCAACTAAATCTAGATCTTTGAGTAAATGTGATATTTAAAATTAAACGGAAGTACACGTATCCACTACCTGACAGAAGTCTTGTCGTGGATCCCAGTTGTAAGAGCAACAAATAATAACTTGACTTCTAGTTGATCGTTTGGAAAAGTGGCAGAAGGTCGATTTTTCTGATGAATCATCTGTTGAACTGCATCCCAATCATCACAAATACTGCAGACGACCTATTGGAACCCGCATGGACCCAAGATTCTCACAGAAATCAGTCAAGTTTGGTGAAGCAAAAATCATGGTTTGGGGTTACATTCAGTATGGGGGCGTGTGAGAGATCTGCAGAGTGGATGGCAACATCAACAGCCTGAGGTATCAAGACATTTGTGCTGCCCATTACATTACAAACCACAGGAGAGGGCAAATTCTTCAGCAGGATAGCGCTCCTTTTCATACTTCAGCCTCCACATCAAAGTTCCTGAAAGCAAAGAAGGTCAAGGTGCTCCAGGATTGGCCAGTCCAGTCACCAGACATGAACATTATTGAGCATGTCTGTGGTAAGATGAAGGAGGAGGCATTGAAGATGAATCCAAAGAATCTTGATGAACTCTGGGAGTCCTGCAAGAATGCTTTCTTTGCCATTCCAGATGACTTTATTAATAAGTGATTTGAGTCATTGCAGAGATGTATGGATGCGGTCCTCCAAGCTCATGGGAGTCAGACACAATATTCATTCTTTTTCCACTGCACCATGACTTTATATTCTATACTGTACATTATTTCTGTTAAGTGACGAGACTTTTGTCTAAGCAAAGTCAGACCTTACTGTCCTAATTAAATAATTAAAAATCAAGGCATGATCATATTTTATTTTGGTAAAATAAGCGTAATCTAGAGGCCTTTGCCATTCATATAAGCCACTTCTGATACCAAATGATTAACTAGAAGTCAAGTTATTATTTGTTGTATCTAAAACTTGGATAGGCGACAAGATTTTTGTCAGGTAGTGTAAATCATCCAGTGGGTTCAAGGTAAAACTGATTGTTGAAGTTCACGTGAATGTAATGAGGTAGTCTGGATAAGCCTGGCAGTCATGGAAAACTACAAACATGGCGGGATCCTGTGTGTTATCTACCACACTGTCATAGAGCTGGTCTGGAGCAACACGGACAGGGGGCGTCTTCATGTCCTTCTGACCCAAATCATAATGACCAGTAAGCACACGGGCCACAAACATTAGCTGAGTCCCATCTGCCGCAGGAGCTGCATAGGTTGTCTGAGCAGAGTAGCTGGCGTTCACTGCAAAGTACGTCCCATGACCGAAGACAGTGGCTGAGGAGGAATATATGCATAAATATTGTCAGTACCAGTCACTCAAATACTTACTTTATATCCACACTGTAGAAAATAGTCTCTGGCTTCACAATACATCACCACATACTTACAAATACACAACACCGAAACCACCATACATGTATAAAATAAAATAAAATAAATAAATCAAAATCAATGGTTGCCAATTAAAAATTCTGGTAGCACTGCACATGAAAAGATAATGGGGTATATGCTCACGGACTTAATTTCAGCCAGCCACCGGTGAACTTCTTTCCATTATAAAATAGCCATGTTTAAGGTCTGATTTAAAAAAAAATCTGTGATCTTCACTGCCTGATTGATATACGATATAAACTGGGTCTCAGACCGGACAAGAAGCACTGCAGTAAATTCCATTTCCCCCCGCCACGTCTTTAAAACATGACAGTGTACTTTACCCCAGTATTTTCAATGGAGTTTCTGCGCTCGCCTGCTGATCCTGACGGTGCTAGCGGTTACAAGATAAAAGACTGTGTGTCACGATTGAACAACTAAATGAATGCTTAAGTCTATTTAACTGAATGTATTTTAATGAAATTACAACATCGATGAATCATCACCGGAAGTTTATCATTGGCTGAAAAACACTAGCTGTGCATATACCCCATTGGTAAATGGATTGGTAAAAATTATTGGTCTACAAACTGAACAATCAATCTTACAGACAATCAGTTGGCTATATGCTCAATAAACTCTAACGAGAGCATGTTTAACCAATGTAATGAGGTGCATGTTCGCCCAGAACTACAACTCCTTCATGATTTTCTTCTCAAAATGCATAATCTTGAAAAGTATCAGTGAACAAATTTGATTTATCATACAGAAGAGTATCCATTTTTGGACCTTGAAAATGACCATTATTGACCTTGTTCTTAAAACAAGTGTTTGTGACTATAAATAAAATAAAAATATTTGCCACATCAAGTAGTATAATGAGCTGTTTTGTCTGGCTACACTGCAAAAAAAAATCTTTTCTTACTTAAATCTTTTGTTTCTAAAGACAATATAAAGTGTGTTTTTCCTTAAAATAAGCTAAATAATCTGCCAATGATGTAAGAAAAATAATCTTATGTCAAAACGGAAAACTTGATAATATTGCTTACCCCATTAGCAGATTATTTAGCTTGTTTTAAGGAAAAACTCACTTTATTTGGACATATTATTTCTGAAAACAAAACAATATTTTTTATTCGTCTAGAAAATGTTTCTTGATTTAAGTATTTTTAGATATTTGGACTAGAAACAAGACAAAAACTCTAAGTAAGAAAAGCAGTTTTTTTGCAGTGTAAAAATCAATGAAAGTGAATGAGACAGGAAATCTTGTGTCAATAAGGTTTCAATGGCTGTGCATACTCTCTCGTGAAAGAATAAGGTCAACAAACCTCAGTAAAAAGTTGAAATTATTAATGATTATTATTACTTTTTTTTTTTAATTAAATATTAAAGTATTAAAGTAAAGAGTGGTAGCCTCATCTGTCAGCTCTGTTAAAATACAATTTCACTTAGTAGCCAAACAGAACAATGTACATAATTCAAAATATAAAATACCAGCTCTGCTAATATACTGAACACAAAGAAATTTGGACAGAATTTCCAGTTTTGGGTGAACAATTCATTTGACCTAAAATGTGAATCATATATTCACTGAGAATCATACAGTATGTTCATCAGTAATGCCATGAAATGCTTATTAAGACACTGTGAACTGACAAAATACAAGTTTTTTGAAAGCAGCATTCACAAGCAGAATTTCTAACATTTATGAATGAATTATTTAAATAAATAAACAGTATATACTTCTTCGACATTGATATTCATTTTAAACTGAACTGAATCAGTTTTACTCTAACCTGATCTGAATGTGTTTCACTATCTGAAATTCTTCGTCTATGATAAGCTACTTTAACACAATCTACATTTTTAAAAGCACTATAATAAAGGTGACTTGACTAAACAAATTACCATTTTGCCCAGCAAAATTGCGGTTGAAGTTTGTGCTCATGATGGATGAGCAGGACGCCTGTGTTGAGCCGTGATAAAGGATTTTCTCTCCTGCTCCCACAGTTGGATCATTCTTGATCTCCAGCTCTGATTTACGTGCCTCATATAACCGCCGAAGATTGATGTTCTGGATGCGCTCGATCTGTTGAAATGCATTTGCACACAAACAGCCAAGATCAAATCTAAATAATAGACTTCTTGTTCTTCACAAACCAACAACAACAAACCTGTAATGATAAAATGTACAGCAATTAGCTGAAACAATCAAAAAGTTCAAAAACAAATCAGAATTTGAAACTTAAGGGATAATTCAACCAAAAATGTAAACGTACTGACTCTCAAGTGGTCTAATTAAATTCTTCTGTAGAAAAAAAAAATGTAAGGCATTTTGAAGAATGTCATGAACCAGAAACCACTGATATCCATAGTAGGCAAAAAAAATATATATATTATGGAGGTCAATGGTGGTTCATTCCGCAGAGCCGACCCCTGATTAATAAAGCGACTAAGCCGAAAAGAAAATGAATGAATGGAGGTCAATGGCTTTTTTTTCCCAACATTCTTCTATAGAGCATTTCAATATGGCGATATCATTGGTCCATGAACAGTTCCTCCTTGTCGTCAAACTATTTCAGAACTGTAACAAGACGCAATTCAGTCATAACCAATGTTAACACAGCTGTCATAAAAAATTATGAATATGTGGAGCTTTCTGGATTCTCAGAAGCTATAGAAATGAAAAATCGAAAACAGGAAATACATTAGCACCATTGTTATTGTTTACATGCCTCAAAAAGATCTATATGTCACACAAAGAAACATAAACAGGGTTGGAACAATTGAAGGGTACAGTAGGGGGCCGATCACACCGAACGCGCTTTTTGCGTTGAGAGGTGCCTTTTTTGAATGATTTTTCTTACGGCCGCGAGCGTTGCGCGCTCTGCTTATGTGCCCTGCTTATGTGCTCTGCTCTCCCTCGTGAAGCCAATAGGGAAGTAACTGAAACTGCAGTTCATCGACTCGCCTTTGGGGGCTGGCTCCAGGAAGTCCAGATGTTCTCTGACTGCAATGCTAATTTGGCCAATTTTACAGCTGATAAAAACATGTTTACAGCCTGATACAAAAGATGGTTTTGGTTCATATAGCTAATATTACCCTTGATGACAACTGTGAGGGGGGTGAATTTTTTTAATACTCATCCGTTTCGTTTATATTAAGTTATATCAAGTCTGCATAATTAAGGGCGTGGCCACTTGAGTGACAGCTAGGTCTCGCTGGTCGCCGTCACGTCACCTCAGCTGATTCCGGCTGATTAGCCGCTGAACTCGGCATATACATCGTATTTTGTGTTGTTTTATGTGGCTTTACACAGTCAATTGCCTTTTGGGATTATTTCCTACAATTATCATAAAATATGGCATGCTGTGTGCACTTAATTGTGCTCACAAACCATTCAAGTGGCCTCCATTTCCCAGGTGAGTGAAATTATATACTTATATACCCTATCTATAAATGTATTTGTTTTATTTAAGATAATTTATCATTTATATTTTTCTTTAGAACTGTAAAGCACTCCAGAATCTGACAGATTGATTAGCTGTAGGCTCTAGAACAGTCATCTGAAGCGTTGTCATACAGTGTTATGCCTGGATTTCATCAATAGCCTTGCATTTACTAACACAGACTATATTTGAAGTATTTGGAAGTAATTTGCGTTTTCCTCCTGGAGAAAAACGTCATAAGAACAATGCTTAGTGGCTCAATGCATTACAACAGAGTTTTTAAAAGACTAAACACTTTATTGATATAATGTACAGCCAAGCACATGTGGTCTGAACACAAACGAGTCGCAGGTAATGAAGTATTAAACGTTTCTCCCATAGAAAAACCTGTCTAAGCAAAATGCTAGCAGGCGTCTGTATCTCCGCTCACGCTCCGGCTCTTTGCCCTTGTTTGGTATCTCCCAGTCGGTGCGATGACGCGCGGACAAAATGGCGACAGTTGGCCACGCCTACTTGTAGCTTCTTTTGCGTTCTTCAGAAACCTATGGGTGACGTTCATACCTTTTACAGTCTATGGTTTTTACCCTTGCGTGCCGTGCGCTTGCAGTTGAAAAAAAAGTCAACTCTGAGCGGAAAAAGCGTGTTACATCAGTCGCGTCTTTTTCATTCTCCAATCAAATGAAAGCAGAGGCGGGGTTTCCATTAAGGTGACAGCAGTGTTTGTGTTGTCAAGACAATTACGGACAATTTTGAAGATGGAGGAGAGACTTGTGGTTGCTGTTTTGAGTTATCCGGTGCTGTATGAATCACAAATCTTGACTATCACAATATTATTGAATTTTAAAATTATATTAATATCAACAGTAACACTCGCGCACAATACGCCGCTGATTCAGTCGTTGCCTGGAATCGGTTCCATTCTTGTTGAATAGCTGAATTGTAAATCACTTTGGACAAAAGCATCTGCTAAATGACTAAATGTAAATTTTAACAGTCGGTTCCTTTAAGAGTTACATCGTACTGGTAATGGCACAAATGTCAAGTCAAGTCAAGTTTATTTATGTAGCGCTTTTCACAATGTAGATTGTGTCAAAGCAGCTTAACATAGTTCTAGTAAAATCCAGATTTCAGAGTTGAAGTTCAGTGTAGTGTAGTTCAGTGTGGTTTAAACCTCACTGCTGAAAGTTCAAACACTGCAGAGCAAATCCAGCGAAGCACAGCTCCACAAGTCCCGATCCGAGCACGCCAGTGGCGAGGAAAAAAAAACTTCGCCAATTGACGAAAAAAAGAAATAGAAATGTGGCATGGATAAAAAATATTTGCTCTTTTTTTCTCTCCAAACAAATATTGAAATCAGAAGTGAGAATCGATAAGAACTGGATTTGATAAGCAGAATCAAAACCAGAATCAGTAAAATTAAAATGATATCCAATACTATGGGTGAGTAAATGATGACAATTTTCAGTTTTGGGTGAACTATCCCTTTAATTCAACCTAAAGCAAACTCAATACCCTTGTTGACTCAGACTACAAAACTTATCCGAAATACAACCACATGGCATGTCTAGATATGAATTAGCCCATTATGTAGTTCTTTAAATTCTGTCTTAATGTCTTTCAGGATGTTTTTTTGTTGTCATGTAATGCACATTAATAATGGTGTTGAGCATCAAACCTTGAGCACAGTCTGTTGGACGGTCTTCTTGAAATCCGCCTTCACTGTGTGGTACTCTGCTGATTGCTGATCTAAATCAACCACCTTTAAATGCTCGTTTTGACTCATGTTGTCCCAGTAGATGGGCAAAGAGAAATCTGAAATGCAGAATAGTGAGAGATGTGCTTAACCCATTTAATGCCAAATTCTTTTCTTGCAATTTGAGAATATGCATTATACATCTTTTACTCCCTAATACACAAACTTTTAGCTACTTTGATATAATGTTGGTTAAATGAGCTTTTATACAGCATTGAATTCAATTGTTTTATCAATTTTCTGTTAATCAATTTTATCAGTTGAAATTGATGCTCAAAGGCAAAAAAAGACACTATTAGAGCTTTCAGAAATAACAAAAAAAAGTAATGTTTCCATCTAAAGATGTAAATTCAACATTTACCATGTCTCAATCACCCATGATCTGTTAAAATCACATCGCTTTTTTGATGCGCCTGCTGGAATTTATTCAGTAAATATTGTTTCTTATGCACATTTTTTCTTATCAGATAAAAAGTTTGTCCTACTCTGTTGTGTGCATTTTCAAAATGTATGTACATTTATGTGGCGTTTTTTTTCCAATATTCCAAAATGGGCATAAAAATAGGTGTATAGGCACATAGCCATTGTCACAATTGCGGCCGGTGGGAGTGAACAGGTTATGGTGTTTCAATTTATATAATAAACAATCAATGGTTAAAAGATTTCATCCTCCACAATACCAAATAATGTATTTAAAGTCAGCATTAAACAGAAGTTATGATTGTACTTTTTTCCCTATATCGTGATGTATATCTAAATGAAATGGTCCTGAAGTGAGAAAAACCAATGTAGACGGTGCAAGATTTCATCCTTTGGGAACTGATTAGATCGCTGGAAGATGGATGTTGCTAATAAAATGAAGGAAGATTGATGAATGAACACCATCCTAAATGACTGATAACCCCCCCCTAAATGACTGATAACCTCACCCTAAATTAATGATAGCCCTACGCTAATGACTGATAGTCTAACCATAAATGACTGATAGCCCTGCCCTAAAGGACCGATAGATCCGCCCTAAATGCCTGATAGCACCGCTCTAAAGGGCTGATAGTCCTGCTTTAAATGGCTGATAGCCCCGCCCTAAAGGACTGATAACCCCACCCTAAATGAGTGATAACCCCACCCTAAATGACTGATAGCTTCACCCTAAATGACTGATTGCCCTATGCTAAACGACTAATAGTCAAACCATAAATGACTGATAGCACCGCTCTAAAGGACAGATAGATCCGCCCTAAATCCGCCTGATAGCACCGCTCAGTAGGGCTGATAACCCCACCCTAAATTACTGTTGGCTCCACCCTAAATGAATGATAGCCCTATGCTAAACGACTGATTGTCAAACCATAAATGACTGATGGCCGTGCTCTAAAGGGCTGATAGCCCCACCCAAAAGGACGGATAACCCCACCCTATATGAACGATAGCCCCACCCTAAAGGACTGATAGACTTATAACAAGCATTATGCACATATAAAATAAGATTTAAAAAAAAAAAATGTATGCAGACTTTATAATAATCAGGGAGATATTTAATGAAAGTGTCCTCACCTGAAAGGTTCTCCAGGCGTTTGAGAGCAGTCACCTGTCCTGAAATACAAGCTGTTGCCTCCATTTTCCTCAAATCCACAGTCCATTTCACACCCTGTGCATCCACAATTCCATCTTTCACATCAGCTCTCTCAAGCTGATGATTCGCCTCTACTGGGACCTTCTGCCAAACGCCTCGTGGTCCCAGAATGCACCACGTCACTTGAGTGAAGAGGTTATCCTGTTCCTTCTCTCTTACCTGAAGGTTCAAGAGAAAAAAATGTTTTTTTTATTTTTTTTATTTTTACAGTCACAGAAAATGAAATGTTCAAATGTTTCAGTCAGTGCATTTCGACTAAATGCTTTTGCAAAACACACACAGTTGAAGTCAAAATTATTCGCCCTCCTGTCCCATTTCCCAAATGATGTTTAACAGAGCAAGGAATTTTTCACAATATTTCCTGTAATATTTTTTCTTCTGGAGAAAGTCTTATTTGTTTTATTTTGGCTAGAATAAAAGCATTTTTTTAGCAGATATTTTTTATCATTATACAATGACTTGCCTAATTACCCTAACTTTAACCTAATTAACCTAGTTAAGCCTTTAAATGTCACTTTAAGCTGAATACTAGCATCTTGAAAAATATCTATTCAAATATTATGTACTTTCATCATGGCAAAGATAAAAGAAATCAGTTATTAGAAATGAGTTATTAGGGGGGAGATCACGTGACCCGGAGTGAGATGGCTGCGTGAGTTCTTTGCTCCGCTCGAATTAGTTAATAAATCACACTTTTTCCACCGAATTCTCGTTTTATTTCATTGAGCAGACTATAAATATGTCAGACACACCTTCTGATAAGGATTTTCCGATTTTCGCCTCGACGCGTTCGCAGAAGGCTAAAGAAAAGGATACGAAGAAGCCTACTGTCCCCTGCGCCCTCGGCTAATGCTAACACTGACGCAGCTGAAACACACCTGAACATGTCACTGATTCTATCAGAAATAAAGGCCAATGGATCTTGCCTTGACGGAATCACTAATCATCTGGAGGGTATCGCCAACTCTGTCTCTAGCCTTCAGAATTTGTTTACGGCTCTCTCTGAAAGAGTCACTGGCACTGAATCTCGCCTGGAAGAAGCCGAACGGAGGATCTTGTCTACCGAAGATTTGGCAACAGCTATGGAAAGACAGGTGACTAACTTGAAGATGATGGTAGATCAGCTGCAGGCAAAAATAGACGACCTTGAAAACAGAGGCCGCCGTAAGAATCTGAAGATTGTGGGCCTGCTGGAAAAAGCCGAGGGCTCTGGTCCACTTTCGTCGTATCTTCAAGACATAATCCCAAAATGGCTAGACCTGCTGGTGGGTTCCCCCGTTCTGGACATTGAAAGGGCTCATAGAACCCCTACCTTCGCATCTGCCAATCCAAACTTAGCTCCGAGAAGCATCTTAGTTAGGTTTTTGAGGTTCACTGATAAGGAAGCAACCCTAAAAGCCGCCATGAATAAGACGATTACTCATAATGGCTCAGAGCTTCGATTCTACTCAGATTTGTCAGCTGGCCTGCTGCAGAAGCATCGTGAGTTTGGGACCATGGGGAAAGCTTTTGCCGCCCGTGGTTTATATCATGGATTTGCTTATCCGGCCAGGCTCAGATGTCTACATAATGGAAATATTCGTCTGTTCAACGATCTGGACTCAGCCAAAGCTTTTCTGGACTCCCTGGATAGCTAAAGTTTATCCTTGGCTGAAAAATATACTTTGACTTTCGGTGGAACATATTAAGGACTCAATTGAACAAGTATGTAAGTTACTTTCTAAGGTAATATCCAAAATGCGGTCGCCCGCCACGGAGGGCTGTAACGTTAATGTTTAATATACTTTGTTTGTGGTGGTTATAAAAATCACTGGTTATGTTTATTTGAATCGTTTTATTTTTTATTTATTTTTTTTTACCAATGGTGTCATCCATTTCTGATAATTATTTATATTAGAGATGTCAGTGGAGCGGGTTATGACGGAGCTATAACTTGGTGGTTTCAGTATGCTATTGTCAACTTTTTCAAAGTTCCTTACTTGGTTTTGTGACTTTGTGCCTCATCAGTTGGGGATGGGGTCTTTGGGGGAGGGTTTTATAGGTTTGTTTTGTGTTCTATTTGTGGTACTCTCTTGTTTCTAACATTTCTTTAAAAAGAAGGTGTATTTATAGTACTACTACAGGAAACGCATTTATCCGATAAGGAACATTTGAAACTGAAAAGAGATTGGGTCGGCCAGATATACTTTTCCTCGTACGCGTCAAATAGCAGGGGCACCGCAATTCTTATTCATAAAAACATTCCATTCATTCTTGACCATGCCGAGTATGATTCTGAAGGAAGATTCGTGCTAATTTCTGGTCTAATTCTCGGAAAACATATTACTGTAGGCAATGTATA